>CM031387.1:3501391-3736391 GCA_018350135.1 Citrus trifoliata
TGCACGAGATTATCGTGTTAATTGAAAATTTTAATTATCAAGATCATCCTAGTTGAGTTAATAGTTAATTGTTTGTTTGGAATCAACTATGCAGGAGGGAGGAGCAAGGTAGAGAAGCAATAAGATAGGGATAAATTTGGAATTATCGGGGTTTATTAAGAAGTGAATGATAAGGGTAAAAGTCCATTTAGTTCTTGTATTTTAAAATTACTATCTATTTAGTTCCTATATATTTAAAATTATCTCGAAACATTCCTACAATTAAAATATTGATATTCATATCGTTACTTTTAGCTTACCTTTACAATATTACCCTTGTATTTTAATATTACTATCCACGAGACTATTGTTCAAATTACAATTCATATTACATGAGATTATAACTAATATTTACAAATCAGACCATTATTAAGCCAACTTACATTAATTTAATATTTATAAATCATTCTATTACTGAAACCAACTTACATAAATTATTATAACTGATATTTACAAATTACACTATTATTCAAACCTACGTACATCAATCTAATATTTACAAATCAGATTATTACGCTTATGAAGTTCTTTTTAGATTTTTAACTCTCACTAATATTTGAAAAATGTCTACTCTACTCACACTTATTAAAAAAGAGAACTATTTTTAATCAATTATACACTATAATTAAAGAAAAAAATTACCCTTATATTAGATTTGAGGGGGTTCAAATCATTGGGCGGCAGTCCTAACCACTTGGCGAAAGGTGGAGTGATGTGAAAACGACTTTAAATTAAATAAATCTATGAATTTCCATGCTCGCGTAGCATAAATTTCATTTTAGGCCTGTGCTTAAGTGTGACTTAGTCGTCGCCTTGCATTTAAAGCACGGCAGAGTTTTGTCAACAACTTGGGCCAATGTTTAAGTTGACGAGTCCATTTTTTCCATTAATGTCCAAAGTCAATATTCAACACTGAGCAACTGCACTTTTCGTTTCGGACCTGTCTATGTTACAGATTCTGTAACAAACATCCCCCGTCATCCCACCATCCGATTTTCTTTTGTTTAGTTTCTCACTCCACATCCAACCACATCCAACGGCTGATGCCGCTACATCATATCCTGAACACGCATGTCCCTGGATAATTAATGATTTTGACATCATTTTTGACTGAAGATTTGTCCTTTTTTTAATTATTTTTTTCAAACTTTGAAAAGTCTCGTCGTTGGACCAATGTTTTTTTTTCATTTTTCTGCCCCCAAAATGCTGAAGTCTCATCACGTGATCAGTTTTACTTTTCTTTAGCTTTGAAACGTTTCAGCAGTGGACTAGCAATTTTTTTTAATCCTTTTCCAAACTTTGAGAAGTGTCCCGTCTCATTGGATCAAAGTTTTTTTTTTTTTTTAATTTTTGAAAATGATCTCCAAGCAGTGGTCCAATTTATACACAGAGAAAACCATAAATATATGGACAGACCAAAAAATTCGGAGTTTTGTTTTCATTTTTCCTTTCTGAACTTTCGAAGAAAGAAAAGTATGTTGAAAGATAAAAAGAAAAATATTAGTCATGAGCTTAGCTTTATCAAAATTGCTATCATGCTTCTCCGATACATATGTAAAAGTAGTAGTATAGCAGTCTCATCTACTTCATTAAAAAAAAAAAAAAATCTTTATAAGCAGTGTACAGGGATGTAGCTACAAAATTGTTTCAATTGGAGCACGTTCAATTCATAATGCAGACCATATATGTAATTTAATTAATCATAAAAGTGTTTTGCACGGTTCACATAATAATAGAGAGTAAAAAAATCATATTTAACAAGCGAAATTTCTCATCCTTATCCCAATTTTTTTTAAAGAAAATATATAATACAAGTTCAATATATTTCAAATAATAATATATGAAAATTTATTCTTTCATGAAGGTTAAATTTGAAAATCTTGAAAATTATCTATTGCAATTTTATTAAAATAATGAATAGCTGCGTGAGCAATTTGATTAACGTCAAGCATCAAGCAGTGACTTTCACTTTAAATCATACTTGAATATAGCCTTGTCGTCCATACTTAATTAAGCTTGGAATGGTTTGTGATTTACCTTGGCTGGCTTATTTTACTAAGTCATGCTTCTCTTCCGATGGATGCAAGCGGGGCCTCACTTTGTCAAACCTAAGCTAATTTGTCGATACAGAGCCACCGATATCACAATAGTTTCAAAGTGTTTTTTATTTTTAATTTTTTTACCATAAATAAAAAAAAAAGAATGCAAACCTATTATTATACTACGGATGATATATATGCATGAAAATAACATTGAACGACATAAATTGAAAACAATATTTTTGTATCATAAAATATCGATCAAGTAAAATGGTGCAAATAGCAGATCGTATTTATGTGCATTGTTTTAAACACGTTGGGTAGAGTGGAATGTGTCAAAATATGTAGATAAACCAAAATTAACCCTAACTCTAATTATTACGCAAGCAACATGCCAGTTATATATGTGTAGGTTTTGGAGGTATCATCGGATTAGTAGATTATATATAAATAAATAAAAAAGTAAAAAAAAAAGAACTACTACCTTATAATTAAGATATGGTACAGTCCTCTCTATTAGTTGTGGGTTCAAGTGAGACTCACATATTAATTTGTAAGGAAATATACCTTACATTAACTGTAAGATAAAGAAATAAAAAAAAATCAATTTATTTTGAACTTGATAATAAATGAGTTACACCTTTAAAAAAATTGATATCTAAAAAGTTTTGCTAGATTTTATATTGTAAATATTAATAAACTCGTCATACAGTACCAAAAAGACATGTATATCATTGACATACATTTAAAAAAAAAAAAGAGCCGTTACCTTATAATTAAGATATGGTACAATCTTTTCTATTGATTGTGGGTTCGAGTGAAACTCACATATTAATTTGTGAGAAAATATACCTTACATTAACTGTATCAGTAAAAAAATTATAAAAAAAAAAACAGCAAGCGAGTCTCAGAATATAAACACAACATGATTAAACATGTGGACTAGACGTAAAAGTTTTATACTTTGCACAAATATCTTTATTATTTTTCTTCAAAAATTATATTTGCTCAAGTGCTTTTCTTAAGTAGTCGATTCAATGCTACAAGTTGTACACAATAGTCAGAATTGAGAGAATTGTGTCAGAATTGAGAGAATTTTCGTCCACAAAAGTTTTGTGCGCTGTCGTTGTCATTATCATCTTCATCTACACGACGAGAACAGTTAGTTTTCAAACGCCGGGAACTGGCCAACTGGGTTATAAATATATGGAAAAGCTGGCTGGTTATGGAGCAACATAGAATACTAGATTACGGCTCTCTGCACAATAACCATGACCATGACCATGTGGCTCCCTCTTCTCCTGATTCCTCTACTACTTATCCTCAAAAACATGAAGAAAAGCCAAAAGCAGAAGCAGCAGCAGCAGCTTCCACCGGGGCCTCCTAAGCTCCCAATACTAGGCAATTTACTCCAACTTGGAGAACTGCCTCACCAATCTTTATGGAAACTGTCCAAAAAATACGGCCCAGTTATGCACCTCAAACTTGGTCGTATACCCTATGTTGTAGTCTCCTCTGCAGAGACAGCAAGAGAGGTCTTGAAAGTTCATGATCTTGAGTGCTGCGGCAAAGCACGATTAACCGGCGTCGGGAAGCTTTCGTATAACTATTTGGATGTTGCGTTTGCCCCATATGGCGATCACTGGAGACAGATGCGCAAGTTATGTGTTATGGAGCTTTTCAGCCACAAGAGGGTGCAGTCATTTCAGTTCATCAGGGAAGAAGAAGTTGCCTCACTTGTGAATTCCATCTCTCGAGCATCATCTTCTGCTAGTCCTGTTGATCTTTCTCAGAAGATATTTGCTCTGTCTGGGAGCATACTATTTAGAGTGGCTTTCGGAAAGAGATTTCAAGGGAGTCATTTTGATAACCATAAATTTCATGAATTGCTCGCGGCTGCTATGGCTGTGGGAGGAAGCTTCACATCAGAGGAATGTTTTCCGTATGTTGGTTGGATCATTGACAGGTTATCTGGTTATCAAGCAAAGATCGAGAGCGTTTTCCAGGAAGTGGATTCTTTCTTGGGACAAGTAATCGAAGATCATCTTAAAGCTGAGGGGACAAAACAAGAGCATGAAGACATCGTCGATGTCATGCTGCGAATTAAGAGGGAACAAGCTCAATCTGCTTGCGAAGAAGAACAACTTACAACAGATCATATAAAGGCTGTACTCGTGGTAAGCACGCACCTTCAATTTCCACAAAGCATTCTTTCTAATTCTTCATGGGCATATATCTGCTCTCTCTACCTGAATAATTTTTTGCCAAGCACCGCCATCACAGGGTTATTCTGGGCCACATAACTATATTATGCACCAAGACTTTCCTATTAGCTTCATCACTCAATCTGTAGAATACTAATTAATTAAAGCGTCTTCATCCCGGTTAAGTCTGCAAGTCATTATTAATTATAGACTGGATAATTAATTATGTTTATCTTTGTAAATAAAATCAGGATTTATTATTGGCTGGAGTGGACACCAGTGCAGTTACTGTGATCTGGGCAATGTCAGAGCTGGCTAGGAATCCAAGAGTGATGAGTAAAGCACAAGATGAAGTCAGAAAATGCATTGGAAAGAATGGAAGCATTACAGAAGAAAATATGGAGCAACTTCAATACCTCAAGATGATAATCAAAGAAACTTTTAGATTGCACCCTCCTGGCCCGATGCTACTCCCAAGACAAACTATTTCGCACTGTAAAATAAACGGTTATGACGTTAACCCTGAAACATTGTTGCAAGTTAACGTTTGGGCAATTGGAAGAGATTCGAAGTATTGGAGCAAAGCTGAAGAATTCTTTCCGGAAAGATTCATTGATAACTCGATTGATTTTAAAGGGCAAAACTTTGAATTTTTGCCATTTGGCGGTGGTCGTAGAATTTGTCCTGGGATTCAAATGGGTATATCAACAGTGGAGCTTGCACTTGCAAATCTCTTGTATCGTTTCAACTGGAAATTGCCCAACGGAATGGAAGAAGGAGATCTGAACATGGAGGAAGCCATTGGTCAGAGTCTTACGACCTCTAAAAAGACACCTCTCATGCTAGTTCCCATCAATTACCTCCAGCAGCCATCCGAAGTAGCGTGAGCAGAGGATGCCGCTAGATAACACAAAATTAGGGGATATCAACGGGATATAATCCCTTTTCAAATAAAGCTCAGAATAAAACGACTGGCTTCTTTTGCATTGTTTTAAATAAAATTTACAGGTTTTTTTTGTATTTTTACAATTTTGTGTTCCTGTATAAGTATTGCATTTTATCGATTTTATTTACAGTCAGAATAATAAGTGTAGCTATGTAAAGCTCATAATGAGGGAATGTCATGTTTGTTATTGAGGTTAGATAATTATATATTTTTTATTTAATAAACACTTGTCATTGAAACTTGAAAGTTAAGTTGATTTAATCTTACATCTATATAATAAAAAATTTTACTAATTTTTATAAAATTATTATTATTTATCAATTTTCATTTGATAATTACAATTTTTATGACAGTTGTGACTTCAAAATTACCACATAATGCCTACGGCTCATTACATTCTTAAGTTTTCAATTGGATTTTCATATTATCTTTTTTAATTTAAATTAGGTTCGATGTGGAAATATATTTTTTAAATTCATGATACTTTTGAGATTTACAAATAAACAACCATAGTTCTTGTTATAAAAAAAAATTAATAATAAGAAAAGAAAGAAATGGGGAAGGAAAACTTGGAATTAGTTTGTAAATTACGGGGAACTTTTGTTAATAATTTTTTATTAGAAAAAAATAATTTGTAAGAGTTTGTTAGAAAAATTCTAATTTTAGCATATTAGGTTAGATTTTATTAGAAAAATATAATTAAACGTAAATCCGAAATCTTCGAAATTCATAATTAAATTTAAAAGGCAGGGGCCTGAATAGGTAATTAATAATCGGACTTTAGTCTAGGTGTGGGGCCTTAGACACCTACAAGTTCATGACCTTGCGTGCTGCGGCAAAGCAAAATTAACTGGCGTCGGGAAGCTTTCCTACAACTATTTGGATGTTGCGTTTGAGCCGTTTGATCTCTCAAGCACCATCTTCTGCTAGTCCTGCCGATCTTTCTCAGAAGATATTTCCTCTATCCGGAAGTATACAATTTAGAGTGGCTTTCGGAAAGAGATTTCAGGGAGTCATTTTGACAATCATAAATTTCATGAATAGATGGCAGAGCTATGTCTGCGGGAGGAGGCTTCATTGCCGAGGAATGTTTTAAGTGTGTTGGTTGGATCATTGACGGATTCTCTGGTTATCATGCAAAGATTGAGAGTATTTTCCAGGAAGTGGATTCTTTCTTCGAACAGGCTAAATCAAAGATCATCTTGTTAAAGCTGAGACGACGACGAAACAAAAGCATGAAGATATGATCGACGGTCATGCTGCGAATTTTGAGGGATCAAGCTAATTCTGCCCACGGAGCTCACCAAATAACAAAAGATCGTACTAAGGTCGTATTCATGGCAAGCAGCTTCAATTTCCAAAAGTATATTCTAATTCTTCACAGGTATTTTGTTTCCCTTCATATGTTTTGCTGCACAGTAGTCATATACTTACAAAATTGGAAGGCTAAATTTGTATCCTAACTAATGTAGTGCCAATTAAAATTCACTACTTGAATGAAAAGTAATAACTCAATAATTACTTATCACATGACCTCACAAGAATGACACATTATCTGTCGTATTACTTGAGATACAAACTTCGTATCATAGCTCAACACTTAGGATGCAAAAACCGAAGCCAGTCCCAAGTATCTCAATGCCTGGATTCAACCTGAGCATGATTTTGAACATTATGGCCGCGGTTTTATCCAGACTTTAAAAAATCCAAATTTTATATTTTATGTTATTAAATATGTATAATTTTTTTAATTTATTTTATAATTTTATATTTTTAATTTTCATTTTAATAAAATTGAGCTCGAAAATATAAATTATAAATCTTTAAAAATTTAAATATAAGTAATAGATGGATCAAATAAATATAATCATTCAAAATAATATATATTTTACATTACTTTTTCATAAAATCTGAGTTCCAACCTCATCCCGGATATAGGTATTACCCGACCCGCATTAGTCAGGTTTGGTCCAAATTCGGGCTGAGAAGGTATTATTGACATCCCTATGAACATTGGACTCGGGCCTTTCTTAGAAATACAATATGTAAGCATAATTAATACACTAACACATGTTATTCATACGTCTCCTTTGGGTAATTGGATAATAAAGTACGAATAACACGACACATGAGAAACAGTTTATTTTTTATTTCTACTTAGCATTTTTGCTAAAAGTTGAATCCTTCATCTTAAAGTTTCTTCCCATCTAAGAAATTCTTGTTACAGCTTTTCTTAAGTTATATTTACTGTAATTTACAACCAGACTTTTCAATGTAAAAATGAGTAACAGAGCAGTGAGGCCCACCACAAGTAGGCCAGTGAGTGAATTTTACTTGATTGTACGGAGACTCTCATTACATTTGACAAGCAGTACCACAGGTGTACTTTGGGCACATACTATGAACAAAACCTTCTTACTACCATCATCACTCAAGCTACAGGATGATGCATCCTCATCCTAGTTTGCTAGTCCTTGTCAAACTACATCTCTCAGTCTTCCCTGTCATGTTTGTTAATCAGGATTTATTATTGGCCGGGCTAGACACCAGTGCAATTACTGTGATCTAGGCAATTGCAGAGCTGGCTAGGAATCCAAGAGCGATGAATAAGGCACAAGATGAAGTCAGAAGATACATTGGAAAGAATGGATGAGTTACAGAAAAAGATATTGATCAACTTCAATATCTCAAGATGATAATCAAAGAAAACCTTCTGCACCTTGCTTCTTCCAATAAAAACTATGTCACTTTAAACTTAATGGTTATGACATATATCCTAAAACAACAATCCAAGTGATCCGCTTGGGCAAGTGGAAGAGATTCTAAGTATTGGAAGAAACCTGAAGAATTCTTTCCGAAAAGGTTCATCGATAACTCAATTGATTCCAAAGGGCGACATTTTGGGAGAATTCTTTTTGGAAAGGTTCATTGATAACTTAATTGATCTTAAAGGGCAACATTTTGAGTTTTAATCATTTGGAGCTGGTCATAGAAGATGTCCTGGGATCTGTATGGTAGAAGGAATAGTTGAGCTTGTACTTGCAAATCTCTCGTATTATTTCAACTGGAAATTGCCCAACAGAAGGGAGGACGAAGATTTGAACAGGGGGACGCAGCTGAACAGAGTCTTAAAATCTCTAAAAAGACACGTCTCATCCCTGTGCCCATCCATTACCTCCACCAGCCATCAGAAACAGTATGAACAGAGCATTGCCAGATATCTACATGATGCTTATTAAGGTTGGGCTGGAATGGGGCCTAGATATAATAAAAATAAAAGCAATATATGACCTGCAATGTCTAACTAGCTTCATAAATTAGGGATTTCATGGGCTGCGACAAGTAAAGTGACTTCTACAAAGCAAAAACTTTGCTGTGAACTTCTAAAAAAATTCCATATAATATCATAAGCATCTGCCAGGAAGATCAGTTAGCCGTCAAAAATCTTAGTGCCATCATCAATAAATTCAGAAAAAAATTTTGTACTGTTATCCATCGGCTTAAAATTCTATTGATTTTTCATCAGAAGTAAGAAATTATGAAACAAATATGCATGCAGTTAATTCCTGTGTCACCATTCCTTTTTTTAGTCTTTTGAGATAGCTACGTTACTGTACTTTGCATGCCTGGACAATGGCCTACAGAGGAAGTAGAGACATACCATACACGTGAAGAGGTTGCATGCATAGAATCAAGCAAGCGATTGCAAGACGTAAGACTCCTTCACATCCTCAGCATTTGGAAACAGAAACACAGACAACTCCTATGCAAAGAAATATAAGAAATCAGAAATTAGTGCATTTGGAAACAGACACACAGATGACTTATATGCAAAGAAATATAAGAATCTAATTATGAAAGCATAATATTTTGCCTACATACCAATTATATAGTAGAGTAAAAGAATAATATTGTGCATACATGTGACTAAGGAATCTGGCCCACTTCAATCCAAAAGTCATGCATACAAGGTGAATTACAGAGGATCTTCATATCATACTGGTGTGGCTTCCTCTTTTGCTTGTCTCTGTTGTTTCATGATCAAGATGACATGTTAAGAGTGCCATCTTAGAATTTGAGATGATAGGGAATTTTTCTTTTGTTTAGTAAAATTCACAATATAGTCAATTTAATAGTCATGATCATTATAAATACATGTATAAATAATAAAGAAACAGTCAAAATCATACCAATGCATGTCATCAAGATCCTTCAACAGAAAAGCTCTGGATTTCCAGACAAATATACTAACTGCTCACCTGTACCTAAAATTAAGAAAGGAAAACTAGCGTGATAGAGGTCATAAGCGCTACACAGGCTTGAGAATTCAAAATGAATAACAATTGAAAGTCTGATCAGAGAATCCAGAATTTTGATCTTTTGACTCAAAATTACAATATGGACAACACCCACAGTAAGAAGCAGAAACATTGTACAAATACTTGCAAAATAAAAAAATAAACAGACCCAGGATGCCTTGAAGAATTTCTAAAGATCAATATTATATTTGAAGATTCATACTTCATCTTCTTCTTTCCAACAAAACATTCCGGTTCCCTTCAACACATAACAATAAGCAGTGCATGCCTGACTCATTTTTCTCTGCCTCCCTTTGGCCAATGCAGAAGTCTGTGGCTCAAAACTAAACAAAAACTACGAGTTCAACCTCCAAAACATGGACTGCTCACCTTCTTACATGATTACATATGGTCAACTAGCTAGAAAGTTTTCCAATTTCCAATATGAATTTTCAAGAGAGAGAAAATGTGAACCCTGAAAACAACAGAAACTACGAAGAAAAAAGGCCAAGTGAAAAGCTAAGGTATTCAACCAGAAACCATATCATTCTTTTATTGCAAACGTCATGGATGGGCAAGAGATTCTTAATCAATCATAAACAAGCAAAAACATGAAAAGTACAATTCTACAGGAAGCTGCAATGAGAAATAGAAGTTGCTCAAAGGAGTTTTGGAAGCCTTGAAGAATGAAGGTGCAATAAGCTACCATTTCTTTGATTTTTGTAACATCGACAGTTTCAATAAATACAGTAAGGGACAAAAAATGTGAAAACGAAAAACTATATTCAGATAAGGGGTTCAGAAAGCTCCATTTCATTCGAACTCTGTTGTTGCACGTCAGACCTGCGGACTCCTACAAAGTCCAGTCCAAGCCACTGCCATGGCCAGCATACATATCTAGGCCTGTTCCGGCCTCTTGAATCTTCCCTTGATTCAAACTCTTCAAGCTGATGGCTGAGCTCCTCTACTCTATCCCTCAGCCTAGATGCCCTCGTGTCCGCCAATCTCAATGATTTCTCAGCTGCATCTCTTGCTGCCATGGCAGCAGCAGCTGTCTCTTCTTTGAATCTCAGCTTTTTCTCAGATTCCGACAAAGCCTGCTTTGCCTCTTCAAGTTCTTGCTTAAGTGATGACAACTGCAGTTATACATAGAAACCATAATGATTGGACACAACCATAACTTGTATCAAAATGATCTGAAAGTAACATCAGATTATAATCAAGATCCAAATGATCTTCAAATACAAGTGAGCCTGACTTTGACCTACATATGTTTAGGTAATTGACATGGTAAAATAGTTCTCAAGCATTGTTTAAAATTTTCTTATCTATATTCTAGAATGCAATGCTTCCACAAAATATCTGTTTTATGCCATTTATTTTAGAATAATACAATATCATTCTCTTTTTCCTTTGACACATATTACCGTTTTCCCATTTGATTTACATTTTTAATTATAAAAACTAGCCAAAAGCAAGACAATGGCAATATTGCCATAAAAAAATTAGATAATTATTCCCCAAAGTTGCATCCAATAAACATCGGGATACTATAATAAATAGTATTTACAAAGTTACAGTACGAGGGAAGTTACAAAATGAGAAGAAAATACTGTTCACGACGTAGGCAACTCAGAAAGCAAACCTGTGCCACAAATTCTTGTTCAACAGCTCTGCCAGCAGCAGCCTCCTGCTCTGCTGCTGCTTTCCACCTAGAAATTTCTTCTTCAGCAGCAGCAATGTCTAGCATAAGCCCTTCCACCTTCAATTCAGATATACCAAGTCTTAACTTAAAATCAACAATATGCATCGGCGCTGACAGTTCGCTATATAGATTTCTAATCATCTACTATAGTTTACCAAATAATCAATCAGTACCAACAAGAAAATAAGGAATATTAAAATCATTGAACGTGCTGTCAATTGAACATATAACTTACACTTTCATTTGCTACTCTCTCCTTCTCCTCAAGTTCCTCTATTCTTTTCATTCTATGGCTGAGTACCTTGGCTTGAGCCTCGAAATGCTCTTTAAGTAAACTCGACTCTGCCCTTAATACATTAAAGTAATAAGGCAAAGAGAACAATGTTTGTTCAGTAAATGTAGAACCCACATCTATGTAATTTCAAATACTAAAGGAAGAAACATCATCTCCTAGTCCCATTTGCAATGCTACAATTTGAAAACGATAGGAAGTACCTTAATTCTTCCACAGAATGCCGCAGCTCAACAATCTCTAGCTGAGATGCCTTCACGATATTCTCCAAAGCCCCCGCCTGAGCCAATACATTTAATAAAAACAAGTAAGAAATTGGAAAATGAATCCAGACAAAAGAAAATGCACACTTCAGTAAATCAACTCGAACAAAAAAAAAAACTAACCAAATTATATATTTCATCCTCCTCTGTCTCCATAGCATTGGCCTTATCATCAGAAACAGGAACCTTTCCATCAGAAAGAAGCTTACTAAATTTAAAATCTATCCCAGCCTCTCTCAAACCATTCTCTGCAACCTTAAACAGCTCATTTGTTTTGGAAGATGGATCCACTGACATCCTCTTTGACAAAGCACTCCTAAGTAATGAAACAATATGTTCTTTCTCCTTAACCAATTGACCCACTGCTTCATTCAAACTCTTAACTTCACGACTCCTCTTCTGTACCAAATCTCTTGTCTTCTCAACCACAATTCTCGTCAACTGATAGATAGACTCCATGCCAGCTAACGAAGCACGAATATTCTCCTCCATGTCAGTTTCTTGAGGAAGGAACAAAGACTCAGACAACCCTGACTGATCCAAATTACCATCATCAACGATTTTAATAATGTCATAAACTTGATCATGAATTTTTGACACATAATTCAACTGATCAACCAACAACGGCCACTGTGATTCCAAGTTCTTCAACTTATCCTCATACTCATTCACTAATTGCCTCAGCTCCAACCCTTGACTTTCAATCTCAGCAACTTTCTCATCTTTTTCAATCAAACTTTTCTCCAAGTTCTCAATAAAACTGCTTTTCTTTGCAACCTCTTCTCTTAGTCCACTAATGGTGGCTTCAAGCTCCGACACCTCAATGGCAATCTCAAAATTCCTTTGCTCCATCTGCTCCCTCACATCATTCCTAGACTTAGCTGTGGCATCGATTTGTCCAACAAGCTCTTCGACAATCTCATTCGTTCTCTTTATCACTCCATAAACAACAGCTGGCAATCCAGTGTATTTCTGCGACCTAGGCAATCCACCGGCAGAGAAATTCTTGAAATTACTAACTTTACCCGAGATCTTCTCAATTCCGGTCACAAGCATGTGAGCCGAATTCTCGATTTCTGATCTCAATCCATCTTTCGCTTTCGTTACTTCATCCAACTGAGATCTCAATCCGTCTCTCGCTTTTGTTACTTCATCTAACTGCTTAACAACCTCGTCTTTAACTTTGTTAACTTCGGCTATTTCTGTTGACAACTTGTCATTGGACCTGAGAATCTCTTCTTTCTCACGCAGCGCTTCGTCTCTCTGCCTCGTGCTCTCATCTCGTCGCTTGATTGACTCGTGCGCGAGAGCTTTCAATCGGTTGAATTTCTCGCTCAACTCAGTCGCCGAGTTCTCCGCCGCTTCCCGAGCTTGCCTCTCACGATTTAACTCCGCGAGAACTTCGCGAAATCTCTCGACAGAAAAATCTTCATCGGACGAAGTTTGCACGTCGATCTCGCCTTCCACGTCACTCAGCACCGCGTCGCCGTCCTCACTGGCCATTACGTGTTAAAATGACCGAATTTAACGCAAACTTTAAATTTGACTGATCATTCAAATAAATTTTACTGCCGCACAACAGAGTTCGCTAATCCGATCAAGAATCAATATTACGTGCTATGTACGGGACACTAATCCGCTTCGAGAATTTATCGGTTTAATTAGGATTGCCCCAAGGAATTGATTTTGGGAAGCAGATAATTGTAATTTAATTCCCAAGGAGATCGTACCTCACGATGACGGAGCGACCAAGCGATAAACAACAAACAACGAAAGCTACCAACCAGTCTCTCTCTCGGTGTCTCTCTGCTCGTAAATTAAAAATTTTAAAATAAATAGTAGTAAGAAAATTGTAGATGTTTGAAATTACGGAAAATATGAGATTGAGGTTTGGTACGGCGATGGAGGTTACACAAGAGTCCTTAATATTTGCCACGTGGATGTGTAGCCATTCAGTAATCTTAATCGACGTTTAGATGGAAGCCTTGCCTTGTGGGGGTTGTAATTGTAATTAAAAAGTTCCCGGGTATGGACACAATTCCATTAAATATCAGATCAAAGTTTTTGTGTGTGTTTTCATCTTTAATTTTAAATTGAAGTTGGGGTAGGGACTGGCGTGTGGAGAAAGTCAATTTTTTTTCTATTCGAGTAGAAAAACTGCCGCGGCATATCTTTAACGGGCATCCTCTATTTGTACAATAGGATTTGATTGTGTCGTCTCCTGCAATATGTCTCTCGAACACCATTCTTTTCCGCTGAAAGCGACTGCTTTTAGAAAAAAAAAAAAAGCAAATTTTGAGTTTGAAAATTTGCATAACAATATTATTACGCTACATGCCATAACATATTTTAATAAAGCGCATAAATCCTCTTAAATAAATACTCTTGAAAGTTTTTTGATTTATAGATGCATATAAATCCTCAAAACTTGAAAGATTCTTAAAAAAAAATTCAATTAAAATTTAAAATATAAATATAAAATATGAAATGATGATTATTAAAAGATAATTTATTTAAATGTTTAATTAAATTTTTATTAAAAATAATTAATTTTTTTAATTATTTAAATAATTTTAATTGAAAAGGTGTTTTATAAAGAACTTCAGAGGGGTGTTAAAAGGCCTAGTCTTTTGTTTCTTTTGGACCCGATCTTCTTCTTCATACATTTGGAGTGTCCACAACTAATCAGGCCGGTTAAGCAAGGCCCAATGATAAATCCCTAAGTTGACGCATGCGGTTCAAAACAAATACTAAAAATCTTATTTAAAAAAATGCTTACTAATTATATATTAATTAACGAAATTTCCCTTGGTTATTACAAGCAACTAATCTTATTTTATTAGCACATCAATCTTAATTTTTATTTCTTCAAAAGCGATTATAATTTTATATTATTCTGTGAAACTCTAGTTAATTTAGAAAATAAAATAATGCTAGGACTCGGCTCCCCTATACATTAGGGGATTTATTTATCTCTCCACATTAAGGTAGAATTAATCTTCCTCCAATATTAAGAGTGAGGGTTGATCTTCGTAATGTACTATAATATAACTAATTAAAAGAGTCCTGATCTCTGATTATAAATATTAATAAAATTTTAATTGTAATATATTAGTATATCTAAAAAAATTTTGGAATTCGAACATGCTCGCTCATTGCTCACTGTGCTAAATTGAGAATTTGGCAGTTTTATTATTACAGCAACCGGAAAGCTATTAGCAGAGAATATTTGACAATATTTTCCAAAGTTGAGACGCAGTCAAGATCAAAGACAATTGAATTGCGTGAAATTTCCAGGCAAAAGCAGAGCAAGAAAACAAAAAGACACGTCCACACCTGTAGCGCGCCCAGTCGCCTACTCTTTTCTAGTGGGTCTCTTACTTTACGCCACCTTTTTTTTTTTTCTTTTTTGTTGAAAATAATAATAAATAATGGTTAATTTTTAAGGACTTTTCTTTTCTGAAATTTAATGTATTAATATTTAGATAAAATGTTAATTGGAATCACAAAACATTTAAAAAATCAAAATACCCCTCAATATAAAGTAATTTACATTGCATATTAAAATTTAATTACTAAAACACATTTATTTCAAAATAATCAATCACAATTCATTAAAGAACCAACAAGGCAAATTTAATTTGAAATCATGTTTCATTTTCATTTTCTAAAATAATGAACATGCCTATCACTTAGATCAAATCTCAATTTCAAGTACATTCAAACAAACCCTAAAAACCTACCCAAAATGAAAATAATAAAAATTAAAATAAAATTAAAATATCTTTGTCTAGTAAAATTAAAAGCTTAAACGACTAACTAAGCAAATCCCCTAACACCCAAATCCATCGACCGATGCAACAAACTTCATTCAAGAAGTAAACTTAGTAATAGCTTTGGTACCCTTAGAAACATGTGCTTAGTTAGCTCACCTGGAAGCACAAGTCTCCCAACGGTATGAAATTCCCAAGATGTAATCATTGGCTTCTTCTTGTACCTCGCAAAACCCTCAAAAATATCGTGCCTTGCTTGAGATTCCAATATCAGGATAGACTTGCTTTAGGACTTTGAAGATGTAGATCTTGTACGTCTTGATGCTTTTCTTGGCGCACTTCTTCTCCTTGTTGCTAGAGGTGGCTTTCTTCAAAAGTTTCTTCCCGACCTTTGGCTTAATCGCCATTGCGTCTTCGTGGAAGACTTGAGCCAACACCAAAATCTAAAGCTAAAAATTTTTCTAATCTTGATTTCTTCACAACTTTAGAAAAAAGATGAAAATGATTTTGGGTTTTTGTTTGTTTGAGCGAGGAAGGTAAGTGGATGTTTTATTTAGTGGATATTTTAGTTTTCTTTTGTCCACTGCCAAGCTTTCGTTTTTGTCTACTACTCATTGTCAAGCTTTGGTTAATAGGGTGTAGCAGTCAAAATTTCTAATATATCTCGAGCTTCATTTCAAATTATTTTAAAATTTAAATATATTTTTATATATTTACCCTTTATACTAATTAACGTTATATGTATTTTTATTTTTATTTTTATATTAACGATAAGAGAGATGTCTATAATTATATCAATATATTTTATTTAAGTATTAATATATTAAATTTTATAAAAAAATTATAAAAATTACCCTAATAATAATAATAACAACGACGACGACGGGCATCTTTATTCAGCTCCTGATGTCGTTTCCTCTATGGATTGTGATATCCATTAATATAAAGTAAGCTTATAAGTTATAACAATAAAATCAACCAAGCTTATAAGTTATAACAATAAAATCAACCAACGACAGTAATAAAGAAACATAAAATAATAATAAGTTTAATAAATTTTGAGTTCGAATTTAACTTTGAAAGTTTTTAGGATTTTATTTATTTTTTTCTAAAAAAATTTGATATGAGAGCAACTTTCCAACAAACAAAATGACAACAAAACGCAAACTCCTCATCAACTCCTAATGATTTGGCGTTTTTGTTGTACTCTTTTTAGTTTTAAAAAAAGGATTTATTTATCTTCTACTTAGATGATATCTACATCTTATCAGAAGTCTTTAACTTTTAGACGACTTGGAATTTGAGTGCATCTCTGATCTCTTGAAGTCTTTTATAACAAAGACTGGAGTAAACGTACCTATCTTTTTTTTTTTTTTTTTTCAATTCATTAGTTCAGAAGGAAGTAGGAAGCTCTTCATTATTTCTCAGGTAACCCCATTTATTTTAAAAAAATAAAATAAGAGATATAAGGAATCTTATTTTGCCAATACACGCATACATACAATGATTTCGGAATTTTTATTTATTTATTTATTAGAGATTGCAATCATGATTGACTGAGGATAGAAACCAAGGTAGTGGCCTTCAATTCAGGGTGGGTCAATGCCCCGAACTAATTATCAGTACTAAAAAAATAGTAAATGAAGACAATGACCCTTTAAGCCAATGTTTGCAGGGATGATTAACTTTCTTTTAATTGACCCATTGATTGAATTGGAACAGTGGGGATTTTAACTTCGAGTTTTGAGTTGACTCTGCATTTGATCAAGTTTACTTACTGGGGAGGTTACATTTATGAATAATGCATCATCAAACTATTTCAAATTCAACTATAATATTTTTCTTGCGTGTTTGTTTCTCAATACAATACCCACTTTCAATACTCGGGTTTTCCAGGTAGTGAGAGATCTTCAACAAGTAATCATTTTCAAGAAGTTCCAATCGTTGGTGTCGTTTGAATTGGTCATCTAAAGCCGCCCTCTTGATATTTTTCTTGGTCTTTGTTTCAGACTTTTAGTTTTTCTATGCATAAAATCATTATTAAGTTCATTTTCTTCTCACGAAATTCTGAATCTTTTGCGTTCTTTATTCCCTGCATTTGCCAATGCTATTGATTATAGCCACGCAAGGTGAAAAAAAAAAAGTCAAATATTTATATATTGTTTTTAGTTTTATTAACCGCCTTTGATGTATATAAGGCTCTTGCTGATGCTATTCATGATCAAGATAATTTGATTTTGCGGGTATTAGATTTTGCAAGGCTGACATTTTGTTGGAGGGAGATCCGGTTAATTGAATTGTGAACAAGTTTAGATAGTGAGTTTTGTTTGTCGCTGCAAATGGGAGGTAAAAGCTCTAAGAGTTCAAGTGGGAGCCACTATTCTTCAAGGGGATCTGCTAGTTCATCTGCTTGGAACAATTACGGGTACCCTCCCCCGCCATCTCCATATCCTCAGGCAAGCCCATATTACACTCCTCAGCAGCACTATACCCCTTCTCCGTCATTTAACTATGGCTCACAGACACCCCAGCCGCAGAGGCGGTTAGATAGGAAATATTCAAGGATTGACGATAATTACAAGAGCTTGGATCAGGTTAGCCCAGGTTCCGTCTGTTTGTGATTTGGGATTCTTACACTTTGTTTTGTTTTGTGATTTTGTGGAAATTGTGTGTGGATGGTGTTAAATGTTTAGTAGGAGAATGGATATTGGGGATTTAATAGGACAATCAAGGAACATAAAGAAATATGTCAACCTTATGTGTGTTTTCAAATATGGATGTCTTTATCATAGTTTACCTGTTGGTGCCGTAAAACTGATTGTTATGACAAGTGTTTAGAAGTCAACATCAGTGTTTTTGAAACGGGATCAACACTTATTATGAGAAGTTTCAAATAAATTCTCTCTTAAAGATTTCAGTTTCTATATTAATTTGTACAGGAAAACAATTAGCTAGTAAAGATTATGCAGTTTCTTTTGTATTGCTTAGTTCTGGTTGAATCAAAGAAATTTGTCAAGCCATAATTCTGCTGAAAATTTTGCCATTTTATATTGAAATTTTTCAATGAAAAACTGGTTTTGATCGACAAATTTCATCAAGTTTGTGAATGATAAGTACGGTGAATCTTACAGGTTACTGGTGCTCTTGCACATGCTGGCCTGGAGTCTTCTAATCTCATTGTTGGTATAGATTTCACGAAAAGCAATGAATGGACAGGTGTTGTATCATCTTTCATGGTTTGAATGTTTATAATGACTCAACGCAGCTAGTTTAATAAGTTTCTTTCAAACTCAGGATCAAGGTCATTCAACCGGAGGAGCTTGCATCACATTGGACACGGTCAAAATCCTTATGAACAAGCAATATCCATCATTGGGAAGACTTTATCAGCTTTTGATGAGGATAATTTAATTCCATGCTTTGGATTTGGAGATGGTAATACTCCATGTGAATCAGTGTCTTTACTGTTGTGTTCTTATTATGATATTTGTTGTGGGCGCTAGCTGATTTAGTTGGTAAAATCTCTTGAGAGAAAACAAGATATCTGGGGCTCAAAGCCAACCAGATGAGTGGGGAGAGAATTGAATTGCCATCATAACTTTAAAAAAAGAGGAAAAGAAGAGGTGATTCTTGTCAGTTATATTTTGTTGCAGCATCAACACATGATCAAGATGTCTTCAGTTTCTACCCAGATGACATATGCTGCAATGGATTTGAGGAAGTGCTGACACGGTACAGAGAAATAGTTCCCAGTCTTCGACTTGCAGGTACCTGCTTCTAGTTTTTCTTTGGCTAGTCTCTTTTGTATGGCATGCCTGAAGCTTAATCAGATGGATCCTGTGCTCTGATGGTAGGACCAACGTCTTTTGCACCCATCATTGAAATGGCCACGACAATTGTTGAGAAAAGTGGAGGCCAATACCATGTTTTGCTTATAATTGCTGATGGCCAGGTAACTAAATTGAGCAGATATAGTAAATTAAATCTCAAGACTTGCAATGATGCTGGTGAATCTTTACCAGCATCTAATCTTTAATAGAACAAACTATTCCATTGGATATGGAAGAATAGATCAAGACAGTTTTTCATTGTTGTAAGATATGGGAACTAAACAATTTTATCATAGCGAAACACATTCACTTGTATAATTAAAACATAATAAGCTTTTATGAGAATAGTTCAGCTTAGAATTGTCCAAATTTTTGGGAAACTCATTTGAGATTTGTATCTGAATACCATTTCTGTTCAGGCAGAAGTTGTCTACAATTCAATTTTCAATAGTTCCTGTGTAGCACTTTTCATCTTACAAAAGTTGTCTGTTGTTCTAGGTTACAAGAAGTGTTGATACACAACACGGTCAGCTCAGTTCTCAAGAGCAAAAGACAATTGATGCAATTGTTCAAGCAAGGTAGTTTTCTGAAACTTTCTGCTAATATCTTTCCAAATACATACTCTCACGCATGTTTATTTGCAGTGAATTCCCTTTGTCAATAATTTTAGTGGGAGTTGGAGATGGGCCTTGGGATATGATGAAGGAATTTGATGATAACATCCCTGCTCGAGCTTTTGATAATTTTCAGGTAAGTGTGTCATTTACTTATTGAAATATATTGGCTAACTGTGTCCAATGTCCTTAGTAAGGAAAGCCTGCTTGTTTTTCCTTTGTTACTAGTTTGTGAACTTCACTGAAATCATGTCAAAGAATATGGATCTATCAAGAAAGGAGACTGAATTTGCTCTTGCAGCTTTGATGGAAATACCTTCTCAATATAAGGCAACTCTTGAGCTTGGCATATTGGGGTAATCATTGGAATTTAATATAGATTTTTTTTAGTTCACATTTCTTTTTTATTTAGACATGTAAAATTTGAAGTTCTAATTTTTTTTAAAAAAATTACATAAAGCCAGCAGCATGGTATGAATGCTCCAGATAGGGTTCCTCTTCCCCCACCGCTTTATAGTGCATCATCTTCCAGCAGCAGCACAAAACCTTCACGGTCAAGCAGTTTTCAGCCATCTGTACCTCCTTATACTGGATTTAATGCACAAGCACCTGCTCATTCTGGATATGATACACCAGTCAGAACAGCTTCGTCCTCAAGTTCTTTTTATGATAACCAGGTATATTCTCTTCTGCACAGTGATGGATATGATACCAAAACCTCATTTCTTATTAGTACAAATGTAGTTACTTACGCTATTACCTCATCATTTTTTTGGATTTAACTCAAAAGGACATTAACGATTTTCTCTATTGCCGAACTTGAGCAGCTGTGCCCCATTTGTCTTGGCAATCCAAAGGACATGGCCTTCGGTTGCGGACATCAGGTAAATGAATTACTACATTTCGTCACTTTTACCATGAACTTGGAAATTGCATCATTGAGGCTGGTTTATTTATTTATTTTTTATTCAGACATGCTGTGAATGTGGAGAAGACCTCCAATCATGCCCCATTTGTCGGACCCCAATACAGACGAGAATCAGGCTTTATTAGGCAGTTTGCGCCTAGATTTTTTATTTGGTTTGGCTATAGTCTATTAGCTGATTCAAATGCTGAGGTTCCCTCAAGAGACAAAAGGTTAACCATAGACATATCATCCATTTTTATTTTTGTCTGAGAAATACAGATGAATTTCTGTGAAGAGACTAAAATGGAGCTTAAATTGCAGGGGCTGTCAGAAACTTGTTGGACATGAATTCATGGCCCACAGACAAAAAGATGTAGTTGCTCACAATCTGATGCTTAAGCTTTTGTAGCGGCTGCTCGCAGGGTGTTTCAAGTGAAGAACAGGGTTAAGCTTCTTAGATTTTCTGATGGGCCACAACTTTTGGAGGACTATTATTTTAGTAAAATTCTCCGCTTTAATAGAGTAGTACTGCACTTGAGGAGCCTCCTCATCCCGTCATTCATTTGTGCTATTTACTAAATCTTCTTTAACCATAGTTTGTATAATTTGGTGGAAAGTAACAGATCTAGTAGAAATCCAATGTCATCGCTCATATTTGTAAACTTTTAAATTTGTTTTGATGTACATAAATTAATGATTAAAATTCAGACATGCTTTGGTGGAAGAAGTACTTGTATGACCAATTTTACAGTAATATTTATTTGTCTGTTTGTTTCATCGTAGCACTTTAGATAACTGAAATCATAGCAACATTATAGATGGTCCTTGATTAATAACGTTAATCGAATTCTGGTAAAGCAAAGCTGCAATATGGAAGCCATAACCAAAAAATAAGAGCAAATCTTTATCTATTAATATTAAAAATTGAGTATACAATGATACAACGGTGGGCAAGGGCTTTCTTTGAGAGTTCTCTCAACCTGGGTAAAAGATACACAACATAGTTCACTTGTCAATGGTATTGATGTCCATATTCTTGATACTGATGATACCTACCATATTCTTGGTAATCAGCTTCGGGCACCAGGGTACTTGATAGCAGAGGAGCCTGCAGAGTTCTCCCTTCGGGTTCTTCAAGGAATTTTTTATCTTCTATGTAATATTGAATCTCAGCAATGACTAGATTCAACTTTGAGTCTTCTCGTGCTTTCAGTGCATTCAGGAAGTTGTCATAGATATTGTCCAATATCTTCCTGAATTGAGATTTGTATTTTTTGAAGAGAGCAAAGCCTGCCAACTGCGGAATATGCACTCGTGTTTTAAACTCCTTGGTCCTTAAAAAAAAAATCATTTATAAAATTTCATCAAATATCTACAGCAACTTACTTGCAGAAATGCATTCAATGCAACAGCAGTGTATATGTTGGCAGGCAAGGCATTTAAGAACCTTGCAAGCCATGCCCAACCTTCTTTCAGGCCATGTGCGTTCTGGACACCCGGAATTTCTGTCTGCCGAAATAAGCATTCTTGGTCATGCACTGTTGTTTGACTAAATAAGACTTGGGAGTAGCTATAACTCACTATACAGCAGCTTAAGAGTATTTATAATGTTCATCCAAAATAGCAAAGCACATGAGTATGATGAATATGCTGAAGTCTAGGAGCGACAAACCTGAATAAGAGCTGCATATAATCTCATGTAAGATTTTAATCGGCTCAAATAATTCTCAAGAGACTCTATCTTTCCGTCTTCCTCACGGTATCCAATAGTTTTGTAGTAAGCCTCTTCTGATTCAAATGCAGCCTGAACTAGTAAAACATTAATTAGAATCAGTATGTTGGCAGCAGCAAAAATCACAAGAAAATCTATGACTTTCTTCCAGAAATCCAGGAACAAAGTTTGGAAAGGTTAGGAATTAATAGAGAGAAAGAAAAAGAGAAGAAGAGTGGTGGTTGGTTGGGTTGTGGTGGGTGGGTAGAGGTGTGGTTCACTCTTTTTCAAAAATGAAAGGGTTTTGCTCCCCCACCACCCCCCCCCCCCCAATCCTTCTCTGTCAGTGCCCCTGGCATGACATATTATTTTCAAGGGTCAGTCAATTATGGGTAACCAGTAAATAACCTCAATGCATTTTGTTCCAGATGAAAATTTTTAACAAAATTGTTAGAACAATGTGTCCTCAGAGCATACTGGAAAACATAATCATTATGTCATGAAACATAATCAAAAGAAGGCTTGAGTGAGCTTAAAACTGGGTCACCTCTGAGTATACTATATGCTTTGGGACCGTGTAGATGCAAGCTCTATGGAACTCTCCAAGAAGAATATCCATCACCTGTGGGACCTGATTCACCAATATAAAGAGACTCAGATAATTATCCAGTCAACAGTTCAGAAATAATTCTTCATAATGAGTAAATAAACTCTGAAACATTGTAATGTCTGTTGCCTATTCTGCCTTGGCTGGCCTAGATTAATTACCACCCATCCTAGTTCACTTAAAAAAGTTTTGACACAACCTGTTCCAGGGCTATCAGTACAAATCTTACTTGACGCGTGACGGCAAGGGATCCAACTTGGGTGGTATAAGTTTTGATGGGAGTATGGATGGGCAAAGTAATGTTTGTGTTTTCATTCACATGTACTTTCCTCAAAGCTCTTAAAAGTTTTACAAACCAGAGGGCTTGATTCATTCAGCGCCTGGGTAAGGTGATGAGCTTGGGTTTAGTTTAACTATTAGCAAAATTCTTGTCTTATTGTTGAACATTATTTGGCCTCCAATTAAATCTAGAATGTAATTTAGAAAATGAAGGCACGCTAAAAGCGTTTAGAAAAGGTGTAATCTATGATTAATTTCATATACTTGTGACGGCTGTATCCAGAGAGAAAAATAAAATGAAGAGAATTTATATGTTTACTTTAAACGAAAGTCAGTAAACAAGATATACAATACCTGTGATGCAACCAAAACAATTACATAGCCACATGACATAGCGACATTATCATCAGGGGTTTCACAACGGGAGACAACCTGTAGTATTAGAATGAGGAATGATGTTAGAATGTCTTTCAAGTTCACTTATCATGTTCTGTAACTAAATTTGCAAGTAGAACCTCTCATAATGGCATGATAATTGCAATAGGAATGCATTAGTCGCTAAATATAATTAAGAATTGGAGAAATGATTATCTTAAGAGCTTCTCAAGGCAGGTTCCATTTGGCTTCCAAAAAATGTACAGGAAATGTAAAGACTGTTAACATTGATGATGGGCTCCATGTTTCTGGGCTCAATAATTATGTAAAATAAATGATAGATTAGAATGATGGATGATTCTGGGCTATTACCTTCTTGGAAAAAGTTGCAAGGCTGATGGATTGAGGACAAAGAGGATTGTTTAAAATCTTAACAAGTTCACTTGCTTTTGTCCTGCAAGAAGTAAATAAATTTAAATTTAAAAAAAACCCAGAAATACTAAATTTATCATGTCTGAGAATTCCAACCAAAATGGAAGTATTTAGAACAAAATGATTCAAATGTTTCAGCTATACGCTTCCATTGTCAGAATAAGACAATGCGAAATCTAAGAAACGTAAGCATACAAAATCATGCTAAAGCCAAATTAAAATGATAATGTTCAATTTATCATGTAGCAGCTTGAAATGTTTGAAATTCATGTAATTCAATACATTGTCAAATACTGATACTGAAGCTTTTGTTACATAGAAAAGGTTCCACATATGATAAAGCGATAAGCTAAATGAAGTCATCTATCTTACCTGACATTGTCTTTCAGCCCCCTAATTTGTCTTATCAGCCTGGAAATATCCTTTTCATAGCCACTGAAATCCTAACCAAGAAGGAAAGCACATTATACAGAATGCAGTGTGTATCCCATGAAAATGCTGAAAGAGAATTAAGGAAAATATATTACAATTTCAAGACAAAAGATTAAGGAAATGAAATATTGAGATGTTCAATTTAGGAATTTAAAAATTTGCAATAGTATACAAATTAAATTTCATTCAGAAAGCAGAAACAATTTAGAGCTGACAGAACTCAGCATGTATTGAGGTAGAAATACCTCATTGGAGCTTAATTTCAATGACTGGTTTTCCTCATCCAACTCTTTAAGCTTCTGTAGTCGTTTTTGCTCTATGTTTAAAGCGCTTTCAGTAGCTCTGACTGTGCTACCAACATCAGATTAGGAAAAATCTTAGATTATAAACAAGGAAAATGTCCACTCAGACAAAGCATTTTTAATTGAACATGTTAAACTGTCATTGGACTCTGAAACTTTTAAGAAGAAAAAAGAAAGTCACTTCATGATTATAAAAGGTGTTCACTGTCACTGATTAAAAAATAAATACCAGCTGATTGTAGTTTCTTTGTTCCATCAGATCTAGATCCCCTAGATTGAGCACCAGCAATTACTGAACTGTCATCCGGTTGACGTCCACAAGCTCCATCTTGAGACACTCCAGCAGTAATCCTTTTAGAGTTTTCAGCAGCTTCCCTTTCTGCCGCTTCTTTTGCTGCTCTCTTCTCAGCTTCTAAAGCAGCTCTTTTTGCTTCCTCAGCTCTAAGTTTAGCCTGCATCTGGAAAAATTATATTTATACTTATTCTAGCTAACACTTAAATAATATCAGCATTAAACTACAGATATGATTAATCTTTGATATACCAGAATGAAACTATTAGGAATAAACATGAACACTGCAGGCACAGAAATACTATAGCTATAGGTTGCACACATAGTAATGTAAACAACAAACCTCTGCCTCCGCTTTAACTTTTTCTTGACGTAGTTTTTCTTCTTGAAGAGCCCTTTCCTTTCTCTTGGCTTCTTCATAAGCTGCGTCACTTCTTATTTTCCTTTCCTCTATTTGCGATTTGAGTTCATGGTCCCGCTGGACCGCAGTCAAATGATTATCTAGTGCTTCTGCACTAGTGATTTTTAGAGAATAAAAAAATAAAAAAGGTCAATTTCCAGGATTTTAATGATCCTAAATTATCCCAGAGAATAATAATACAAGATACTCTCAAGGCATATCAGACATTAAACCTTATCTATATTAAAACACACCACAGAGCAACAGTTTGAAATGAAATTCAACAAATTAAATCCTAAAAAGCAGGAAGGTGGATGCATTGGTATTTCAAAGCAAAAACTTAAAAATGAAGTTAAACCTGCAAAATTGATTCAATCAACACAAATAAATTTGCAGCTTCTGATGCAATTACACCATTTGATAAATTACGCTGTCTTAAAATATCCAATCTCACTTGGAATTATGGACTCAGGAAGTAGTACTATTTACAGACATCCCCAACTATCTTAGAAGAACCAAACAAAACAGATCTTTAAGAAAACAATCTCATATGCAAACTAAGGCAAAAGAAACTACTGTTCTAAAAATTTCTCACACTGAATACCTCATTTTAATTAGAGTTCAGAAGCAACAGATCACAAACTGTACATATAAGTATAAATACATATTATAACAGAGTTAATGTTCTGCTGCTAAAACTTTAAACAGAAAAGAATGATTTAGCAAGAAACATGATTGAAGAAACTTGGATTTCAGCAAATTTAACCTTGTTTTGGAAAGAAACACACTGCATTGAAAAACAGAAAATATGATCTTACATTTTCCGCTGATATACAGTATCAATTTTTCTATCCATTTCCCTTCTCATGTCTCTATATTTCTCAACTTGGGCAAGTGCAGAGGTTGACTGTTCATTTTCACTGATTAACTGTGTCTCTAATGTCGAAATCAGGTTCCTAATCTCCTCCTGTTAAACAAGCCATTGTTAACAAACAAATAAATCAAAGAATTCTCAATTCTCTACTGACAATCGAAAAGTAATAAAAAGTCACAGATATAATCACCCAAAACCGGGGGAAAAATGAAAAATAGTGTGAAATTCTAAGCACTTAATCACATAGGCCACCGCTTAAATAACATAAGATAATATTACAAAGTACAAACCTTAACTCCAAGCTGGTGCTGATGGGTTAACTCAACCAAAGCACCATCCGCTAACCCCACTTCATCCATTAAAAATGATTCACCTCCAAGTGCTACGTCATCATCAGAATCATCACTCTCACTGAAAGATAAAAGTAAACCCTCAATACATTTTGTATCATTCGAAGAAACAAACATTAACTTACCACGACAATAGGAGATTGGAAGCGCAACTATATTGTTGAAAAGGGAACACAAATTTACAGGTCCAGAAAGGAAAACATACCTCAAATAAAGTGCATCACAAGTGAATCGTTTCACTGCCACCAAACTTCCATTGTGAACCTCCTCACCCTTGCGTTCATTATCATTCTCCAACTCATCATCAGATACGCGAATGACAAATGCCCTCCCATTGCTCTCAACACTTTTCCCAGTTGAAATTTCTCTTAAAGAACATATTACAAAAACAAAAGAAACTCTTGAAACATGCACACCAACATAACTAAAAAAAAAAAAGAAATTATAGTAACAAAAAGAGATAATGAAGATGCATTACCGGGATTTTGTTTTGGTGAAAGGCACAGGCTTTGAGGAGGCATTAAGCCTAGTTTCGAGTGAATTAAGTTCGGATAAAAGAGCATCGAAACTCCAATCAGGTTCAGGATCAATTGCGATTCCATCTACTTTTTGAGGACATCGAAGCTCCAATTTAATAGCTCCCCTGTACATATGAAAACCACGTTAATTTAGACATATAAATAATGTAATAAATTAAAAAAAATACAGGAGGAAATCCAGAATGCGCCCTGAGGAGAGAACTCCATACATGTGGAGAAATTACTGGCAATCGCAGATTCGCCAAGGAGGATAATTGGTTTATAAATATGTATTCCTCCTAGGCTATAGCGTTAACCCTCCGTAGACAGAATCCTTTTTATTTTAGCTTCCTCCCCTGAAGGTTGGGCATGCCTGCAGATAGATGATGAAGATGCGTTTATTACTTATTAGTGAAAGCCCCTGCCGTCAGTTATTTTTTTTACTGAGGGAATTGCGTGGGATATACCCGTTTCTCTTATAATACTTAAAATATACTTCAATTTATAAAAATCTGTAATTTTATAAATATATACTTAAATAAATTAGAAAAAGTATAAAAATATCCTTAATAAAATATTAATAAAAAATTAATATTCGACTCATTCAATCTATTTACCCGACTGAATGCTCAACTTACCAGAGTTCATACCCGACTTCGTATTCGACTAAATATTCGACTTATTCAATTGCATTCACTTTTTACCCGATTGAATGCTCAACTTATCAGACTTCATACTCGATTTCGTACTCGACTAAATACCCAACTTATTCAATTACCTTCACTTCTTACTCGACTGAATGGTCAACTTACCAAACTTCATACCTGACTTCTTACTCGACTAGATACTCGACTTTTTCAATTGCCTTCACTTCTTACTCGACTGAATGCTCAACTTACTAGATTTCATACCTGACTTCGTACTCGACTAGATACTCTACTTTTTTCAATTGCCTTAACTTCTTATTCGACCGAATGCCCAATTTATCAGACTTCACTTTTTTAAAAATATTAATACTCGACTCAATATACTTACCCGACTTAATACTCGATCTTTTTGAAAATTACATAAATTTTACTCGACTTGTTCAAAAAATTTATTTGACTTTTACTTAATACTCGACTCATTTAATATGCTTACTCGACTTTCTACTAGACCATATACTCGACTTACTTATCTCCAATTCTTACTTGATTAAATTTTCGACTTACCCAACTTCGTATTCGACTTTTTCCTGCACTGAAAGGAAGAAATGTGTGGATTCTTTATTTTTTTAAGGTTATTTTTTACTTTTCCTATTTTCGTGAGTTATATATATATAATAGGGTATAAATTTGATATTTAAGAGTAAATTAGGGATATTTAAATAAAAAACTCTTTTTTTTCCTCGACAGCTAGTTGACAAGGAAAGTACTATAATGCCCCCTCATAGCTTCTGAGACACCTCTCTTCATTAGTCTAAGCATATCTTTGTTGACAGCTGTAATGCTGCTGTGTTGTAAAGAAAATTTATCAGCCGAAGCCTGAAAATTTAGTAACTTTCAAATAAATTTCTGTAATTATAACTTCAGCAAGAGCATATAACCAAATAAAACCAACGGAGATGAGGAAGACAAAGCAAGCCTACGATCTTTTCAAGTTTGGGAATTTCAGAAAGCGATAAGAAAGAACGAATTTTTCTTCTTTTTTTTTTGTGAATTTAACTCTTTATCTTTTTCCCCTCCATTTACCTTTCACTTTTTTTGATTGATGAGTCAATCTCAGTTGACCAATCTGCTAAGGTTGTCACAGTAACAGTTCCTTCTGCCCGGTCCACAATTTATCTTCTTCCATATCAAAGGAGGAACTTAACAAATTTATGTTGCTTGCTCGGTCCACGTGATGAAGATTCATTACTCTTATGAAATGAGATGGACACACTGGCAAGAATAGCTCGGGCTTTTGTTTGGACTTTACTGGGCTTCTGGGTTCAATCTTCAAAATACAATTTCTGCTTTGAAATTTCTGATTAAACATAATACAATAAATAATAGAAACTTTTTACATTCTTGATAAGGATAAATTTCTATCCTCCCTTGACTTTTGGTTAAATACACAAAGTACAAACACGTTGGGTTTTTAAAATATTATATAATTCAACAGTGCAATTCTCTTTTCTAGTCTAGCACTCAATTCACACCCTTCTAGAAATATACCTTGTTTCTGAAATCCCATTATATGCCTCTCTTCAATATCGAGTATTTTTAAAAGATTTTTTAAATAAAATATTATTATTTATTTGAAAAGCTACATTAGTATTTAAAATTTAGACACTTTATTTAAAATTCTTTAAATAAAAAATAATTTTTTTTTATTTTATACAGTTGCTTTCTTAATTTTCAATTTATATTTTATTATTTTTTATTAGAGATAGATAAATACTTTAATTATTATTTATTTTTAAAAAAATATTTATTTAATTAAAATAATATTAACTTATTTTTATTTGAAGGACCTTTTGGAGAATAAGATATTTTTTATTTTTCTTTTTACATATCGGTAAATAAATAAATATTTAAATAATCAAGTTAAGGAAACCTTTTGAAGATGCTCTTAGAAAGCGTAAGTTCAGAAGGGAAAGAAAAAAAATGAAGAAGTGAAATTCAAAAACTAAGTTAACAAGCTTAGCCAACGACACAAGCGATCATGCGAACATTGCCTTGTAAGTCTCCCAAAACCATCAACTCCAAACCTGAAGCTGACGTTATTTCTTTCCCGTCAAGTAAGAGGCTAGCTGATGAAATCGCTAAAGCTTGGCATTCTTGTTTTCCCTTTTCCTCAAATTCTGTTTATTTTATTCTTACAACTGCGTGTCATCCATCATATCTATTGCTTGGAGTATTTCCATCACAAAATTACCATTTCTAGTTTACCAACACTTATTACCTACCTTTACAAGAGAAATTGATTATTGGTTAATGCATGGATTTTAAGATTAATCCCATTGCAACTCTCAAATTAACTGTATAGCTTTTATGCTTAGTGGTAGCTTTTTTCTTACTATTGGAATATTATTATATACTTGGTAGTTATCATATTCAATTGTGATGTCTATTTTTCTCTTTTTCTTTTTCTTTTTTACCGTTGACAAAAGTTGTGCTTGATGTCATAGGATGTGGGTTCTTATGAATATTATATTTGGATAATGACAAGGGATTAGTTTGATGCCACTCTCATCTCCTTAATTATCTCCAAGATTCTCATTTTCTTTACCAAATGGTTACTTTTTCCAAAAACAGCCAGCCAAGACCACCAACCAAAATGTATTCAAATCAAATGAATCTCTTAAATTAAATATTTGTAATAAAGAAACACACAAACAAATTTCATCCTAATTAAACCATTTACAATTTTTTTTTCTAATTACAATTAGTTTACTAATATTTACAATTCAATTTTCGATCGAAGGGTTGGTGACGACCAAGCTACTGCTTGAGGGGCAATCACTTACAAAGTTGAACCTAACATATAATTATCCGTATTCCCAAATCAATTTTGCACCTTGATACCATATGGAGTTCCTTATTATTCATATAAAAAAAAATTAAAAAGAGATATTATCAAATACTCACTTGATTTATTTTGATATATCACTTCACCATTGAGATTTTCTAACAACCATATTTTTCCACCTAAATTTTTAGGTATTATCATTTTAGCACTAAAACGTTCAAATTAACAAAATAGCAAACATAATGTGTCAAAACTCTATTTTACCCTTGAAGCTTGTGAACACGAGCTGTGGAGCTTGTGATCCTTAGATTTGATTTGGAGAAAGATTATTAGCTTGATATCGCCCTACATGAAAGAATCATAACTTCAAAATCTAAGAATAAAACTGAGCTCAATTTATTAACATCAAGTATTCACCACTTCATACGAAGGAGTCGTTTCATGTTTGGACTTAAGCTATCACACGTTGTAGCAAAAGATTTGGTAAAATTGATGATTTTGTTACTGAAAATAGTGGGTTTTGTGAACATGAATAGATAAAGATCGAAGGAGCTGTTAGCTAGCTTTTTAATTTTGTTTTATTTTTTCTTTTCATCGGAATTGTTGACTAACTGTAATTGTTTAATGGTGGCAAGACCACCATTTTTTTTTTGTTTATTATGAATTTTATAGATAGTGAGCCTATATATTTGAACTCATCAATCTCCTCTCTACGCCTTTTTTTTAATTAATAATTTTATTATCTAAATAATTTTTGAAAAAATTATTTAATTAATTCATTTTTCTCATTCTCTTTTCAATTTCACATATTCTCATCAATTTCATAATCAGTATTACCAACTAAAAGGAACAAATTTATCATTTAAAAATGAATATCAATAATTTTTTATCAGCTATATTCATAAATTAATTTTTATCAAACACAAAAGCTAATAGATATCAAGAAAAACAATCTCATATGTAGAAAACATAAAATAGAGATCATGATATAATAAGAAAAAAATGAATAAAAAAAAGTGAAATTGAGTGTGTAATTTATAGAATGTGAGAGTATAAAGAGTATATGTAATTGTGAATAAGAGAAAGAAATATATTAGTGAAGGGTAATTTTGATATTTTGATATTCTAAATTTGTAAATGAGCATAGAGAGAAATTTAATGGGTTCAAATAGGTCTATTCTTTTATGAAATGATATCATTTTAGCTTTATACATTAAAATTTCTTAAATACCCTTATAATTTCGATAATTCTTTTAATAATATTAAAATTTTAGCGGTAGAATAATAATAATGAACACTTTAGGTGGGAAAATATAGATGATTAGATGTCAAAAAAATCTTAGTGGTGAATTAATATTCCAAAATAAATCAAGTGCCTATTTCATAATATTCCAATTTAAAAACTTCCCAAGACTTGGATTAAAAGTAAATATAGGAGGTTTACGGAAGGAATGGTAGAATCTAATAAAGAAAACATCTTGTCTCATCTTATATACATATAAATAGGGTTAGAGAGTTCTCTCTCCATGTCCATAGACGACACCCCAAAAGAAAGAAAGAAAAAAAAAACCAACATGGGGAGGTTCATTTCATTTTCCTTCCTCACTAATCATCCTCTTCTTCTCTTACTGATCATCTTCCCAATCATCATCATCATACAACAAGCAAAGCCAGCAATTGGACTCCCTCTCTCCACAAACTCAAGATGGATCGTCGACGAAAACGGGCATCGAGTGAAGTTAGCATGCGTGAATTGGGTGTCACATCTTGAACCCGTCGTTGCAGAGGGACTTAGCAAGCAGCCCATGGATATGCTATCAAAGCGAATAGTGGACATGGGATTCAATTGCGTTAGGCTCACTTGGCCTCTTTACTTGGCCACCAATGACTCCTTGGCATCCGTCACTGTTCGCCAGTCGTTTCAGAAACTTGGTTTGCTTGAAGCCATCGGTGGCATACAATCCAACAACCCCTCCATCGTCGACCTTCCTCTCATTAAAGCCTTCCAGGTAACCCCATCTACCATACCTACTGATGATCAGCTGATAAATACATTAGCAAGCGAAAAATCATAAGTATTTTACTTTGATCACTTTCCCCTTTGTGACACGTCTGACATCAAAACTTTAACAAAATAAAAAGTAGCTGATTTGTATAGGCTATTGACTTGGAACGACTTTGTTTTCCCATAATTGTAGGAAACTAAAGGGTATAATGGTAAATTAATGTTATAGAAGGACGTGGCAATCTCCCGTTTTTCTTTTCTCTTGACGTATAGAGACGGGGCCCACAAAGCATGGTTGCCAGTAAAAACGAAACATTTCTATTTTCTACGGGTTTGGTTGGTCTACGTTGAATTTGGCCTCTTAAAGTTACCAATAAAATGTCTACACATTAAACAAATTTATTTCGGAAAGAAAGATCTTTTTTATACTTGGAAGCTATCTTTTGAATAGTTCATGCTTGGGAGACGGATAAAAGTAGCCAAAAGACGTTTGTGACGAAAGCAATGATGAGTTTGATGAATTGATGGTGACAAGGATAATGTTTTATTGTGGCTTTTATTTATCTAGTTAGCATCGGCTTTGGCTGCTTCCATGCTAACGTGTACTCTGAGAATATCAACAACTCCAAGTCTCCAACCATATGGATTAATTGCCAGACATGTGTATAGTATGTGTAAACGTTGCCATAACAAAACACTTTATTGGCGTAATTAAAATTCGGATGTAGTAATAACCTTATCTTAATAATAATAATAATAATAATAATTTGTTTTAGGAATTAATCTAATTTCAGGCAGTGGTGGCAAGCCTTGGGAACAACAATGTGATGGTCATACTTGACAATCACATCAGCAAGCCAGGTTGGTGTTGCAGTAATTCTGACGGCAATGGATTCTTCGGTGACCAGTACTTCAACCCAGATCTCTGGATCAAGGGCCTAACCAAAATGGCAACCATTTTTAATGGTGTTAGAAACGTGGTCGGCATGAGCCTAAGGAATGAGCTGAGAGGTCCCAAACAGAACGTTAAGGATTGGTACAGGTAGTAGATTCGTTGCATATTTATACTAGTAACAACTATATTGATTTTGTAGAATCGATTAGGGAAATAATAATAATAATAATAATAACAGCACAGTCTAATTCGGGATTTGCTCGTGAACTGAGTTAGATACATGCAGTTAGGAGCTGAAGCTGTGCACGCTGCAAATCCAGAAGTTCTTGTTATTCTTTCAGGCTTAAATTTCGACAAAGACCTCTCGTTCGTTCGAAATCAAGCAGTGAACCTCACGTTCACTGGGAAATTAGTATTCGAGGCTCATTGGTATGGTTTCACAGATGGGCAGGCGTGGGTGGATGGTAACCCAAATCAAGTGTGTGGCAGAGTGGTGGATAACGTGATGAGATTATCTGGATTCTTGTTGGAGCAGGGGTGGCCATTGTTTGTGAGTGAGTTTGGGGCGGATTTGAGGGGAACAAATGTGAATGACAATAGATACTTGAATTGCTTCTTTGGTGTTGCGGCTGAACTTGACTGGGATTGGGCGTTGTGGACGCTTGTTGGGAGTTATTACTTACGAGATGGGGTTATTGGGTTGAATGAATACTATGGGTTGTTCGAGTGGAACTGGCGGGACATCAGGAATTCAAGCTTTTTAGAGAGAATATCATCTCTTCAATCTCCTTTTCGAGGTACTCTTTTAAGTCCTTTCAAATATATTACTTCTGTTAAGAGAAACTACATTACGATTCATGAAGCATGAACTGTTTTTGACATGCAGGGCCTGGTGTTTTTGAAACTGGCCTGCATAAAGTTATTTATCATCCATCAACCGGTCTCTGTGTCCAAAGAAAATCATTACTCGATCCCTTGACGTTGGGTCCTTGCACAGAATCTGAAGCTTGGAGCTATACACCCCACAACACTATTTCACCGAAAGGGACATATTTCTGCTTACACGCTAAGCAGGTTGGAAAACCGGCAACACTTAGTATAATTTGTTTGGACCCTGGTTCAACCTGGGAAATTATATCAGATTCAAAGATGCACTTGTCATCGAAGGCAGACAATGGCACGACCGTTTGCCTGGATGTAGACTCCAGCAATACAATTGTTACAAATACTTGTAAATGCTTGAGTAGAGATAAGAAGTGCGACCCTGCAAGCCAATGGTTCAAACTCGTCGACAGCACAAGGAGTTCAACTACGACAAAATCATTCTTTCAGTTCAATCCAATACTGGATTTACCTGGAAAGGATTTCATATGGAAATTTTTTGGCTTGTTCTGAACGAAGCTAACAATGCAACAAATAGACAATGTACTTACAAGTGAAAATGCAGGATAGATCCTGTATTATGAAAGATCATTCTGGAAAACATTCACTTGTTAAGAGCATATGCAAAGTCTTTGCAATTGAATAAATCAGTCACTGACTCCAGAAGGCAGAGACTAGAGACCATGGAGCTTGCCACAAAATCTTTTAGGATATAATTCTACAACATTAAGAGGTCCATGCCTAACAAGAAGAGACTGAAGTACTTTTTTTTTTCTTTTAAAAAAAATTGTTGGGGGGGGCGGCGGGGGTGGGCTGTGTCAACTGCCTTCACCTATATTCATTTTCAATAATTAAAATAAATACCTGTACTAGTTCAAATAATACAGATATCATATGAAATCATAAAAGTTCATTCCAAAAAATGACAGCCTGAAATGAATTGAGTTTCTTCCATGGCTTGAACCTAAAGTGCATGTCTAAACGTAAGGCACAAGCAGTGTACAAAAGGTAGTTCATGCAACGGAAAGCACTTATTGTTCCATTGAATCTCCTACTTCAATGACCTCGACTTGGTTTTCCAATGGTGTAATCTTTGTAAGTAGTACCTCTGCAACAAGGATAGAATTATCAGACTGTCATAATTAAACTAGGGATATATCAGTTAGCAGGCAAAACGCTTCTTTATTATGAAGGGCTAAGCATGAGTAGGGCCTTTCTTTTGACCGATTAAACTCGTGGCCTGGCCTTCACTAACAACAAATCCTAACCCAGCTCTATACGGCCAGAGTAAGCCCAACGTAATAACAAAGCAAAAGTATAATTACTTAATTAATTCCAAGAAATAGGTCTAGCAGCAGCTCACAACCATTTTTTAATTCAGATCATAGCGGCAATTATTGTCAAAAGTCGATAATTAATGTTACAAATGCACCAAGTGTAGTCCTCCTGTCATCAGTTTCAGACAAACAAACCAGTTGGTAACTTGGTAGGGCATTTTTTTTTTTTTTTGGGTCAGCCAAGCGTTCAAAGTTCCTTTTTAGTATGAGTAGTACTAGACTTTCCAAAATTTCATTCCAAATGATGTGACATTCATCAAGTGGATGGTGAGATAATGTAATTAATTCAATTTCAACTTGTGAAAAATAATCAACCACTTGATGAATGATACATCACCTGCCACATCATTTGAGATAAAATGTTGGGATGTCTACTCACGACAGAATTAAGTTGGAAAGAGTTTTGTAATGCACGTCTCCTCTATTCTTCATATTGATAGCCCAACAAATATGCAACAGTAAGACTAAGAACCCACAGATCAAATATGCCAGACCGCTCATAAGGGAACAAAATATAATGAACCACCAAAAAGATTACTGTTGATTTGAGTTGAGAACGCAAATGATTGATAGAAAGATGAAGATGCAGGGGATTAAGTCACTAACCAGTCTTCTTGGGAAATGAATATCCCTTTGAACTGATATAAGTGCGTGGATTAGGCAACTGATGGTTTCTCAAGTACTCTTTATCTCCCTAAACAACCAAGAATCATAAATAAAAATTACCATGACTGAAACAAGTAAGAAAAAAAGAGTAAGTCATAAAGAAAAAAGAAAAATTCATATATAACAAAGAACTCTTCTCCAATACCTTTGTTATCACACATATATCAACATTGCTTCCACTTCCCAAATCATTAAATATGCCAGAGCAGATAGCCTCACACACCAAACTTATTCCTTCTTCCTTCTGCACAAACACCCACAAAGTCATTCATCAAAATATCAATGCAACATCTGCATTAACAGATCTCAGCAATTGAATTTAGGAACCAAAGCAATTTCATTCTTGCAGCATAATTACTATCCAATTATACAGCACACCACTTACAGTCAGGCCTTCACGGTACTTCGACTCAAAAACAGCCATTGCCGCGAGTGAACCAGAACCCATAGTAGCAAATGGAAGCGTGTCTGTTGATCCATGAGGATAGATCTGTGCAATACAATAAATCAATAGTAAAAATTATTAGCGCCAGCAACAGAACATGACAGGTCAGATTCTCATACATAGAACAAAAACTTACGGTGTGCAAATGTGGTCCAGTGGCATCAACTCCCCCAAGAACCAAAGCAGCTTGCACGTGACCTTGGTACCTTGACAACAGGACAATTAAATAGTCAGGCCTTATTTGATTATTATTTTCTTACAAAATGATGCCAATTACAGCAGCCTCAAACTATCGACTTACTTGAACAGATGTGACTTCAGAAGAGTAAGAGCAGTCACAACCCTTGATTCTCGACCAGTATGATATCGATGAAGCTGGAGCTGCGAACTAACCATGTCTGCAGAGAAGCATGATAAAGAGAAAATAAATGAGTGATAGGCACCACTGAATTCCAGATGCAATATATTCGATAAGCAGCAGAGAACACAAGAACTGCGTGAGACTTATTTGCCTTTATAACTGTTCTGGACATTAAGAATAGAAATATAAAGTACCTGTTACTGCTTCGGTGTCAGCAGCAGTTCCAGCTCCACAACAGTAAATATTAGGAGCCATATAATGTATTTTCTCACAATTCTTATCACAGACAATGGATCCAGCCGTTGCTCTTGTATCTGCTCCAAGGATGACTCCATTCTGAATACAATTTCGGAAAAAGGAAAAGTTGAACCATAAATAGAGCTCTACAAATTTACAACCACCAAAAAAATGACATTCACCCAAAAGGTGCAGTTCTGGACACGGAGCCAACTGCCAGTTATTTTAGAAGCTAACTTTGAACTAATAAAAGATTTAAGGACACTGATGAACTGACAAGTCACAACTTACTGAATTCAACTACAGCAAAGCAATGGTGGCAGCTGCTTCCAAAGGGAAATCATATCTGGACTAAGAATACTTAAACTATTCATAATTCTGGTGTGAAATTCAGTTATCCCATTCTCAAATATAAGAGCGAAAGTTGCATTAGTCAGATTTGCTTTTGTTCCTTAATCAGAAGGTAACGTTACTGACCGGCAAGCTAATCATGTATATTAGAAAGCAAGAATATCAAATGAACCATGATCAGCTCCAGATTATTGAGGTTAACTTAAGTGTGATGTCCTCAATTAAGCTGGTTTCCTGTGATAGGTTAATGCCCAACAGCAAAAGATCATTCTACGAACATGAATCCTAAAGAAATAAAAATGGAAGTGCATGTCTCCTTATATAATTTAAATTTTTCCAACATGTCAAAATGAAACAACAGAAAACAAACAAAATAATAGTTCTAAGTATCATAATTTACCTGAAAGATTAGACCAACTATAGTTGTCCCAGTCTTTCGATAAGATGGAGGCGGCACAATGCCTTTCTTTGAAAGCATATCATTCCTTCTACACAAGTCAAAACTGAACCCACCTTTTGGAGGAATTCCTATGTTTGCATTATCCATATCCGAATATCTCACAAAGCCTAATTCAAGACAACAAAACGACTTCATAAAGACCCACATTACCACACCCAAATAACCGAAGTTCAGCTCTAAGTATTAAAATGATAAATAACTAATAAAATCAAATGTCAAATTCAAGGGCTAGCCAATTAGTTCCACAGAGGTCTATCAATCGATTAAGCCTGAGTCTAATCTGAATCACCAGAAACCTTATCAACAAAATCAGCCGATTCAAATTCATAGAAACATACATTCTAACGAAAACAATCCATGGAAAAAACCAAATGCCTAATTTGCAGTAAACGAACCCTAACAAAGCGAATTAATACTTTCGTTTGGTTACCGGGAAACAATAAGAATCGAAAGAGAAAATCGGAAGCTAAACCAAATATTTTTCATTGTTCAGTCCAAACAATTATAGGATTCACAAGAGATTTTAAACATAAAATCCAGCTGACTCAACTAAGATTCAGCTACTGGTTTAACAGCAACTTAATTTTGATTTGATTTGATTTGATTTCTTTTCTATTCCTTTTTTTTTCCCTCCCTTGCTTCACGGGCAACCAAGAAACGAAAAAAAATCACAAGCCATGATAAATGAATAAAGAACAAGCGCAATAATACTTACAAAAATTGGAACGAAATTGGCTGACAGATCGTTTGAAAATGAAAATATGATTGAGAACTGAAACGAGCTGAAGCTTATAAACACTGAGACTTGGAGCATAAGAAACTTGGGAACTTATTTGTTTAAATTGAATTTTAGTATTTATTTATAATTCGGCGGTTGTATTTATAGTTTTTTTTTTTCTTTTTATTTTTTGCTGTCATTTCCTCCTGTAATTTTTAAATTATGGAATAACTCTGAAAAGTATAAAATTTTCAAGTTGGTCCTTAAAAAATCAGAATAGAAATAATATTAAATAAAATGATCAATTTTTAGTGAAATCAAAAACGTATTTAGTAGTGTGTTTGGTTATTTGTCTAAAAAATCTAATATATATGGGATCATTTTAATAAAATAACTTATTTTGGAATTATATATATAGACTTATATGTGTGTGTATAAAGCATGTGTGACCATTAAAAAAAAACATTATTCTTTTGATATAAGAGATCAACATCTTTTGTTATAGTAATTAAAGCTAGAGGGATTCATCCAAACTCGAACATTTGAAAATGATAATTTTTTTATTACAACTTTTGCAAAAAATGAAATATTGTTGCTGCAAAACAATATCAAAGGCACCCATGATGTCGTAGTGGAATCAGAATCTATAATTTTGGGGGTTATTTTATTGTAAATAAAAACTAATAAGAGTCAAGTATATAAAAACTATTTTAGAGATTAAATTTGTAAAACATACGGAGTTATTTTGTAGTTAATAACATCTAATGATGGTCAAATATAAAATATAAAATATAAAAGAGTGTAATTTGAGGTCAGTTTTATTTTTTATTTTTAAAAAAGCATAATTTTTTTATACTTGAGGTCACAATAACCCACCACTGAAAGGTGGAAATTAGATTCCCATCAATATAACTCGGAGTCTGAGTTGAAGAAGAAAAGAAGAAAGAGTTATAATTACACATTGTATTAGTACCGCAAACATGATGAATTTGCATAAAGTTCATCAATGGAGACCTGATATGCATAATGTGCATGGGATTTTTTATTTTTTTTATTATCTATCATATCTCTAGGATTTTACATGAGTGCTTCTCTGTCCAAATCCAATCTAGGCTTTAGAGTCACCATCAACCCATTCTTCACGTAAAGTGTTGTAGTCACCTTTGGAACAACATCATGATCTTCATCTACCTTAACTGAATACCTCAACAGAATTGAAGCAGCTACCATTTTCATCTGCATGTATGCAAACTTCTTGCCTAAGCACAACCTTGGACCGGCATTGAACACAGCATATTTGAATTGATTCTCACTCACAAACTGCCCATCTTTAATCCACCTCTCTGGCTTGAACTCCAAGCAATCTTTACCCCAAATGGACTCCATCCGAGCCATCGAGTAAGTGCAGTACAAAACTCTAGCACCCTTTTTGACCATGGTACCATCAGGGAACGCGTCATCTTCTTCAACTTGTTTCATTTCAATTGGAACTGATGGGTAAAGCCTCAGGGATTCTGATAATGCTGCGTGGAGATACACCATTTTCTTTAACTCTTCGGCCGTGAAGATTACATTGTCTTGAAGTTGGATGATACCCTTTTTGTGAGACAAAATTTCATTGATCTCGACGCGAATTTTGGTTTCAACTTCAAGATTCTTGTGCAGCAACCAGAAAAACCATGTCAATGCTACAGAAGTTGTGTCTCTCCCTGCTAGAATAAAGCTTACGCTAAAATCTCTGTAGTACTTGTCCGGTAAATGTCCGTTCTTCTCCTCGGTGTCCATAAGCCTTGACAGAAGATCAGATTGATCGGTCAAGCTACCAAGCCTTTTTAGTTTATTCCTCCTGTCTGAGACAATCTTGTCCGCAAAATCTTGTACAATTTGAATGGCTATCTTGAGCCTTCTCTCATATCCTAGTCCAAAAAGCTTCATGGGCTTCCATATAAAAGGTGGCAACAAGAATCTGAACAAACTGAGTTCTGTGGCTTCTTCAAAAGCTTTTGCGAAGGGAACTTCTGGTAAGTCTATTGCCAAGCATCCAGGATCAACCCCAAGAGCAGCAGTGCAAATACTGTCCAACGTAAAACGAAGAAGCACTTCCTGAAGATCAAATCTATCTCCTGATTTAACCAGCTTTTCTGTTAGTCTTAACAGCTTCTGTTGAACCAAATCTTGCATAGTCTGGAGAGAGTGCTCCATAAACCGACTTGAATGCATCTGAGATTTAGCCATCTGCCTTTGTTCCTTCCATGTTTCACTATCAGCATTGAATATACCGTCTCCGAGCAAGTCCTGAAACCTCTCTCTGTAGTTTTTTCCTTTCGGGAAGTTGCTGAAATTTGTTTTAACCATGTACTCAATGTTGGAAGGATCAGCTGTCAAGATTCCGTAGGCCCCTCCCATCCATACTCCCCTGTAGTAAAACGTTCCCCCGGTTTTGATCAAAGCTTTTGTGGCCCAGTCATACATGTTGTTGAGATGAAGAAACATGGACGGTAGGACCCCCAGCACCGGCCATAACATAGGACCTCTGTTTGTGAGCTTTTGGCAAATGCAACTTAAAATGAATAATCCTAAGGCAGCTGCAGCTATGTCCCATAAACATATGTGTGCATAAAACCAATCTGAGACCAAAATCAAAAGCTTTCTTGTCATTGCCATTCTCTATGCTTTAGATGACAACTGATGTTAATTAGTCTGGGTCTTTAAGCACGTAAGAAGAGATTAATGGTTTGTGAATAAGTGAATAATGATGGCTCAATGTCCAGTTTTTACTCTTTAGCCATTTAATTAAAGCTGGTGAAGGTATTAATAATATCACCAGCTTCTTTGACCCTTGTGTGAAAGGGAATATCTTTTGCACTTTATCTAAATAAACTGTTATCAACTAAGGTTTCCTTTACAAAGATGAAAACAAGAATTGGTAAATTAAAAATTATCAGCTAAACCCATACACTGACGCTTCACTTATAGTGACCTTAGATACCTCATTTATGATTAATGATGTTGGTTTTGGAGATAATTATGCGGCTTATAGAATGATGACCAAAATACTCTACTTTTGCTAATGTCTTCTATTGTAGTAAGTTCATCCTGATAAAACTATTGTAAAATAGTAAATTAGAGGTATTAGAGGCTAGAGCCAGTGGACACTACCGAAAGCGAGGATCAATTAGCAAGTCAATTAATTAATATCTCCCCACTGAATGGTTTCCCAACTACTTGTGATTAATCATCTCAACTGCCAACTTGGCTTTTGATTAATGAGGATCAAAAGAATTGCTGAAAAAAGTACTTCAGCCTGAAACCGATGATCAGCTTCCCACATTCAAACTATATTCATTTCAGTTGCTCAATTGTTATCCAATTCAATGCAGTTCAACTTGAATTTTCTATCATTTTTATCACTACCCTTTACAATTTACTTATTTACTTATTTATTTTTGTATAACTGAACCTCTGCGACCCAATTTCAATAATCAATTCTGGAAAAAGCAAAAGGCTTAAGTTTAGACAATAGAAAAAGTTTTTCTTAAGGAAAATCTATCACCATCTAGCAAAATCTTTTTTCTGTAAACATTACTCGAACATATAATTAAGCACACACTTTAAGCTCGTAATAAAATCTAAGAAGTAAGCAATGTGTAGCCTGCGGTTGCTGGGTTTGCATTTATCAAGGATTCTTCTTTTAGTCAAAAGAAAATGTTAGAATATCAAGAAAAAAAATTTCCATGGTTGAAATTAGGAACCCCAAGCGCCTTTGAACTAATCGAGAGCACACAACATAGTAAACCAAGCAAATGTATGAATGACGAAGGAAAGGGCTAGATCTTGCAATAAAGTATGCATATGAGCGAGTTGGTTTACCAGTTCTGCAACTGATTTCAAATTTTTATGTGCATCTCACTCTCTTTTTGTCCGGCCTCTTTTTCTTTTTGACCCGCTTGAATAAGAAACTATAAGATGAATATAGAACACCTCTTTATCTTTTTCTTTTATTCCTTGTTTCTCTTTTTACTTTCAAAGATTAGAATTTAGAGATTGATCTGATTATATTGCAGGGTTCTTTAAGTGGCTGATTCAGTGCAGATATGAACATTTTGATTACCTGCCTAAGGAAATGCATATTGTAAAAGAAGTGCATGTCACCAAGAAAATTTATGGGATTTAAGAAATATATAGTTATTTCATATGCTGGTTTCATTTTGTACTCAATTGCCTGTTTATGAAAAAGTGCAAAAGAGAAGGGCTTTAAATTTGATTCTGGTCTACAGTTAAAAAGTCATAGAACATGTTCTTTTTGTGTTTTGGAATTAAATAGTAATAGGCTACAGAATAAACAGGTAAAAGCATACACTGAAACAAAATGAATCAGATGCGACCGTATAAAAATTTTTTTGCCATGGCAAGCAAAGTAGGCTTATGCATCATTCCATCAATGTATGATAAATATCACAGTTTGGTAACAAGCTCATATAACATCCCAACTAATGTACAGCTCTGCTTTTGGTTCTCCATCCCATTGGCCATGAACTCACTTCTAGCTCAATACCTGCGGCCCCATTCCATATCATCTATGCAAGATGATGTTCTAATAAAGGAACTCTTTCTAAGCCATGACCCTGACGGTCGTCGCCTTGATTCTGAGCAGGTGCTTCGTGCGATGGAGAATATCATGTGTTATGCTACGGCATCAGAAGTGCCTGTAAGTTTATGCTCACACCTACAATGTTACTTGTTCTTTTTCTTGTTAAAATTCAAAGATGTGCATAGTCTAAGACTGCAAGAATTGAAAAGGTTGTAAATTCTGTGTCTTTAATAATGTAATGCAACAGAGTACTAATCATGTCTCTAATACACTTACATATGTGAAAAATCCTAATAGGCAGTCAGTCTTTGATGTGTTCCTTCTTTATTTTTTTCGAATTTATCAAGTAAACTTTCAGATTTTCCGTAGGTCTCTCCACTGATACATTACTTATTTTGTAGTTCGCTTCATGTACATTTTTCAGGTTTCTGATGAACATGGTGATGCCTTTGCGATGAATAATGCAAGCAATATTGAAGTTATTGGATCACAAGAACCATTGGGGCACACCATCTGTAAAATTGCACGCGAGGTCATTCCTCTCTCCTTCTCTGCTTCCCCCTTCAAACAGTTACAAAAGTACAGTTTGATATATTTTTTGTAATAGCAGATACTCTGCAAGTGTTCTGGAGAAGGGGATTTACACACAAGGACCATGATCGTGTTTGATTTGGTAGGAAATTATAGGTGGGATGCAAAAGTGGTTTTAGTACTTGCAGCATTTGCAACCAGCTATGGTGAATTCTGGCTTATAATGCAGCTATATCCTCGAAACCTCTTGGCGGTTTCAGTTGCCATGCTCAAGCAATTGCCTTGCAATTTAAGCATGCTGAAGCCTCGATTTAAGGCCTTGAGCTTGCTGGTTAAGGCAATGGTTGAGGTGACAAAATGTATCATCGAATTTGAAGGACTGCCGATTGCACATTTAATGATGGATAAAGAGATGATTTCCACTACAAAGTCCCACATCTTCATAGCAGCTTACTGGGTCATAAGAAGCTCCTTGAATTGCTCTTCTCATATCAATGACCTGATAGCCATGAAATCAGAGCAAGTGCATGTTCTTTCCCTCCAATGAGTCCTAATATTTTGTGATTTTTTTTTTAATTTCCATCATGAAATTCTGTCAAGATACTGAGCATTCGACAAATCAGTTGATGTTTGATGGTCTAATCAATTTTATTCATGTTCCAAAAAATAAAAAATAAAAAAATAATGAAAATAAAAAATAACCGCTAACAATTTAACTAATCAGAATGGAGATGTATGCAGGAATCCAAATTCAAATGCAATTGCAGCATGGGAGCTCTCAAGTTTTGTAAGTAGATTAAGCAGCATTTGCAGTCACCTCAGGCGACAAGTGGACGCATGTCGTCAACAAACAGGTTACTGTTTATACGATCTTCTGAGTGATTTGCGAAGTTTATTTTTAATTAATCAATAAGTTTGCACAGCGATTAATTATTTTTTTAATGAAAATTAATAGAGACGAAGTTGCATCAGAAGCTTGTAGACCTTTTAAAGGAGTCCCAAATAGACAACCAAGAGATTCTTCATGTTTTATTTGCTTTGAAGAATGACTTCCCACTTAAGGATTGTTCACACAAGCAAAGGTAGTTTCTCTGTCCCACTTTGTTCATTCTTGAACCTATTATTTCATTTCTCAAGAAAAGAAAAATACTAAAGAGTTATGATGATACTCTCCGTACAAAAGTATTGCGTAGTTCTAATCATAACACTCTTTTAGACTAAGAACAGTATCAAAATATTGTGCTTATTTTTATTTAAATTAATTGGAATACTACTTAAAAAAAAAAAAAAAAAGGCTACATCTATAGGCCTCTTGTAATTATTAAAATTTTTGCATTAATTTAATTAAAATTTTTGTTTGGGTCCATTATTCACAGCTAGGCGTGTCTGAATTTAAAGACAAGGTGGTTATACTTTTGGTTTCAAAGCCAGAGCTTCTTCCTTTGGAGAAACTATTCTTGTTGGTTCACCAAACATATGATCATCCCCACAACAAGAACCTAGAGGGAAGTTATAAAATTGTGTGGGTTCCCATTTCTTCTTCGGAAATGTGGACTGATGTTGAAGAGAGAAACTTCGAGTTGTTCTCGTGCTCTTTGCCATGGTATTCAGTTCGACAACCACAGTTACTGAACTCAGCTGTGGTAAACTTGATAAAACAAGAGTGGAACTTCAAGGAAGAGCCTATCATGGTAGTGTTGGACTCACAAGGAATGGTTACTAATTCAAATGCACTTGATATGGTACTAATATGGGGTGCTAGAGGTTATCCATTTTCGGTTACTAGAGAAATTGAGCTTTGGCAAGAGGAGGACTGGACGTTGCCACTTATGATTGATGAAATCCATCCCCTTTTAAACAAATGGGTAAGACCGCTGACCCTATGATTGAAAAAAGAAATTGTCCAACTTGAACACTAAAAGAAGTGTATCCCATCTCTTTAACAGATGATAGAATATTGTTATTCTACTCACTGCATTCCATTGATGTCAGGTTGAAGAAGGCAGAAATATTTGCCTCTATGGAAGCGAAAACAAGGACTGGATAATAGAATTCAATGCTAAAATGATGGAAATTAGAAGGCTCGGCTTGCAAGTTGATATGGTGTTTGTTGGTGTCAAGAACCCAAGTGAGCAAGTGAGAAATGTTTTAGCTACCATCAATCAAGAAATGCATACTACTTTACTCTCCTTTACAGAAATACAATTCTTCTGGTATCGGTTGGAGAGTATAAGAAAATCAAAACTCCGACTAGGAAAAGTGGCAGACACAGATCATACTCTCAGAGAGGTGTCAGCATTGCTGAATACAGAAGACAGTGACAGTGGTTGGGCTGTATTTGGAAAAGGGTGGCCACCAGATATTGTGAGGCTTCAAGGAATGCAGCTCATGGAATGCTTGAACCTGTTTCCAGATTGGGGTGGAAATGTGGCAAGGCGTGGTTTAGTTGGTGCAATTAGAAATGCACTTGGACTAGCTGTCTCTTCAGAACCCTGCAGTCATCCGAATGTTATACATTATGCTGAGGGATCACCAGAAGGAATTGTAGTATGTGAAAAATGTAAGCGCCTCTTGAAAATGTTTGTAGTCTATGAATAAAATGTAAAACGAGTCTACAACTCTAACTGCGTTACCCATACTTGCAGACATTTCTGCATTTATTATGAAGATGAGCTTGTCAATAGCTTGAGAAAACAATACTTGTTGGCGTTTACATTATTTGAATCCGCTGCTTATGATTGTTTTGCAAAAATGAATTATCTATAAATTAATTATCAGAATAGAAAAGAATAATTGCCAACTTGTTAGTTTTCTCTTTTCAAGACTTATATACGAAGTGTTAAAGCCAAGCTTAAACCCTATTCTTTGGCCCTTACTTTCAAGCTTAAGCTTTAGGTCAAGTGGCAACTTAACTTGAAATCAGAGTAGGCTTGACTTCAAGCTTTGTTTGAATTGAAAGAGATTTGCTTCATTCTGAAAACCGTAACCAAGAAATCAAAAATGATTTTTGCAAGCATAAACCAAGTGCTTGTATTAGAGTTGATATTGTGTTTGGATCGTGAGAAAATAAGCAAGAAAATGAAAAAGGGAAACTTAGTTTGTTATCTTTTATTAACTGAATTAAAATAAGTTGATACAGCTCTATTTATACACGTACTGAAGCTACAACAAACTGAAATACAAATAACGGAATCCTAACATATTGATCAATCATAAAATGACAGCTGGCATGCATTCTGTTATTCCTTAATAGCTTGGACCCAAAATACAATAGACAATTGATCGAGAACGTGATGTCAAGAAAAGGAAGAAGGATGAAAAACAAGTCGAATAGGTTTAAGATATTTTTATTTTTAAATAAAAAGGAAAAAATGAACATGTTTTTTTAATTTTTTTTAAAAAAATTAAAAGGGTGACAAGGTTCTAGTTAAAATCTTTCAAAATATTAATTTTTTTGTTAAAATGTTTAAAATATTATTTTTTCTTGTTCAAATAAGTATTGTTTAATATGTTGGAAATATTTTTTTTTAGTTTAAGGCGTGAGAATTATTTGTTAAATAATGGGTGTGTTATATATATATTTACAATAGTTATGTTATATTGGCCATAATAGATTGTTTTTAATAATAATGGATGCAACCATTTACACTTTAAAAATTAACACTGTTGTTTTAATAAAATATTTTTTTACAAAATTACCCCTCATTTAAATTACTATTAAGTATAATTTATTTATGAACCAATACAACTTAATTACTTTAAACACTCATATGACACATTCATTATTTAACATATAATCTTTTATATCTAACTCTTAAAAAATAATTCATTAAACATGTAGCAAATCAATATTTTAAATAATTTTAAAGATAAAATATTTGTAAGAGTTGCATATTTCAAGAAATAAAATAAACTGAAATTATTGCAAAGGTGCTCATATTTTATGTCTTTGATTTAAAAAAATAAATAAAAGCACTCTAAACATAGTAATCCAGTCAGCATCTTCTTCTTCTTCTTCTTTAATCATTATTGGGGTGGTGAAAGTCCACACTTCTTGATCTTAAAGAAGTTATAGGTGAAAAAATTGGTATGAGATACATTCTTTAATTAAGGAAAACTAATAAATAAAATTATTTTAAAAAATCTGTTTAAAACTTGACTAAATTCCATTGTTGCAATAAAATAATAAATATTAATTTAAAATCCTAAAAAATGTCTTACATCAATTTTATTAATAACTGGCTGTATAAACAATAGATGTACAAAACAATCTCTCTATTAATTAATGTGTGACATATATCATGTAATTCATGTTGGACTCGTAAAGAGATAAGTAGATGGAACATACTCCTTCCACCATTTTTAAAGCTATTTTTCTTCCATTTAGTCGTGAAAGAGCCTTCATTGGTGACTACAGACCAATGAGTAATGAAGACCTCCATCAAAGCAGAGGTCTCTCACTGCTACCTAACAATGATTAAGTTAACTGAAGGGAAATGACCTAAATAATATTTAGTATTCAAGTTTTAACACTCCCTGTCGCGCATATACTTGGACTCATTTAACAAGTATTTGATATCTCATACTTTAATTTCAGTGTCTCAAAGTCATTAAATAAATAAATTCTGAAAGTTTTTGTAGAAGGCTCGCATTTCATGAGCCTTTTGCTTTATGGATAATTTATCTATCGCACATTCTTCTCTTTAAGCCAAAGAAGAGAACTTCAGGCTTTTCATTTTATTTTATTTTTCATTTTTTCCGAAAACTCTTTGGTCCTTTATATGCTTTAATAAGGCAATTTGTGGTCCCTATGGCTAGCCCATGATTAACGTTTTGTAAGCTGCCAAACTTATATGCTGCTGGTAGACCCCAAAAAATCTTATTTAAAAGCCTGAAGATTTTTCAGTAACTTCTAGAAAATATACTTCCAGGCCTCAACTAAGATTATTAAAACCCTGGAACAAGTAAGGAACTTGGAAATTGAGAAGACATCATATTTGCCGATGGCGTTGTCGATGATTATCCTGATAGCAGTTTCCTTTTAATGATTCAAGGTTGCTTATGTCCCAAAATTGCATTGTCCGAATTTCCTCGCTTCAATTCGGATTAGATTTGATTGACCAAATTAGAAGTAATTACGAAACAAAAAATAAAATGCATTGCAAATTTCATGCTGGAAGTTTACTTGGCATCAACGGTTATTTTTTGGTATCGTAGTATTTTGACTCGTGAGAAAAATTATTGTGGAATGCAAGTTTTAGTTATTGGAAAAAAAAAAAAAAATCGATTGATGTTCAGTAAGCATGCACTAGCAAGTACAGTAAAAATTAGTTATTATGATTTTTAGAGATCTTTTTTCCTTTTAAGTAAAAGGAGAAATAATCAGTTAAACTACCAAAAAGCTAACAAAAATATAGAAAAACAGTAGTTTAAAACTGAAAACTGACTGGCCACCATTCTTTATCAATACGGACACAATTGTCATTTTCTAAAACAAGGGAAATTATTGAATGAATCTATTAGATAAGGTTCATCAGCACATTTGTATATATGGACAGCACATCCTGATCCTGTTAAAGTTTTCTGCCCTTCAAAACCAACTCCTTGGACAACAAAAAGAAAAAGAAAAGTTGGACGAGAAGAATCCTACGACAGTATAATATCAACGAACAAAAGGAAGAATTAATTAATTACGCCATTTACGTTTAGAATTTGCGTGCAGCGTACCTCAGTAATTTCTGTTTCGTGCATGGGTCAAAGTTGATTGACCGCGATATAAACTAAAAACTTAACCTGCAGTAAGAACTACATGTGTTGCGCATTGGACTTAATTGAACGAACATTTCTGCTATACGGGATTTCTAAGCACCGACATGTAAAGGCAGAAGATACAGTAACCGGACAAAATTTTCAATCCTTATTGGAATTCTAAACCTCCAGCTGTACTTTACGTTTAAAACCGAATTGGAAGCAAGGTAGCAAATTGAATGGCCTTTATTCCATTTACTGAACTATATAAGTCCTTGAGTTAAACCGAGATGGAGACCAAACATAAGCCCTTTTCTCTCTTTCTCTTGTGTCCTTCTCCAAAAATCTCTACCTCTTCCTAGCTAGCTAGCTTCAATGGCAACGTCAATTGTGCCTTATAGGATGCAACCGGTCGGGCGCGAACGCCATATGTTCTCAACCTCTGATGACAATGCAATGTTGAGGCAAGTTCAGGCCACGCATGCTCCTGACGGCCGTGAATTCAATGTGAAACCTCTTCTTTACATCATTGAGGACATCTTTCAACGTGCCGCCCCCAGTTTTCCTGGCTTTATTCAGGTAGTTTAACTGTAACTTAGTTTGTGTCTACCATGCATGATATGCGCCATTTTAGATAATACTTTTTTTTATCAATTTTGGGTTTCTATGTAGGAAACACAAGCACAACTGGATGTCTTGGATGACAAGGCATTCCAGTCTGGTTTCTTTGACATGCTTGATCTTCTGTCATCCACCATTAACAGAATTTCCTGCGAGGTTTGCCCTTTGACTTATCATTACTTGTATTATTATTATGGCAGAAAAAAGAATTGCTAATTGTAAGAAGAAAATACTTCAAATTTATATATTATGATAGATATCATGCAAGTGTTCTGGAGGTGGAGATGCTCATGCCACAACTTTGGGAATATTCAACATTGTTACAAGCTATTCCTGGGATTCAAAAGTGGTGCTAGCCTTGGCTGCATTTGCTTTGAACTACGGCGAATTCTGGGTGGTGGCGCAGCTCTTCCCCGTCAACCCGCTTGCCAAATCAGTGGCACTCCTCAAGCAGTTGCCAGAGATGCTGGAGCGTGTTGACACCTTGAAGCCAAGATTCGAGACTCTTAGCAACCTGATCAAAGCCATGCTAGACCTGACCAAATGCATTGTAGAAGTCAAAGAGCTTCCGTCCGATTACATTACACCTGATACACCGGAAATGGTAGCTGTCACTGCGCATATTCCCACGGCCGTTTACTGGATTATCCGGAGTATTGTGGCCTGCGCAGGTCAAATTTTGGGCCTCATTGGCATGGGACATGAGTATGTTGTGACTTTTTTTTTGGCTAGTTATGGTCAATCACATCCTTATTCCTTATCGTTGGTATATATCTTTTCTTCCTTTGCCTTTTAGTTAATAGTAAGTCTCAGATTTCACGGTTGATCTCAGGTATACAATGTCAACAACAGAAGCCTGGGAGCTGTCAAGCTTAGCCCACAAGATCAACAGCATATACAACCATCTTTTGCAACAGCTCAAACTTTGTCATCAACTCATAGGTGAGCCCTCCACCTTCCCCCCAACCAAACTACCAGAAGATATTTTGGCCGGTTGTGTATGCCTGAAGAATGATCCAAATCTTTTTGTGTGATGCAGAGGAAAAAAGGCAAATCGAATCATATCAAGCACTTGTGCGACTCATGGAAACGATACACATTGATAACATGAAGGTTCTGAACAGGTTGTTGATTCATACAAAGGACGATCAGCTGCCACTTGTGGAGTGTCCTACCAAGCGAAAGGTAGTTGTTTGCCCGTTTCCCTCTCGTTTCTCCTCCGAATTAAATTTCCTATACAAGGATCACATCACTGCTCGCTCACTCGCTGTTGACCCTTCTCCTTGCATAACAAAATAAAAATTGAATTGAAAACAGGTTAGCATTGATGTGCTGAGGAGGAAGAGTGTGCTGCTACTTGTTTCAGACCTGGACGTCTCCAACGAGGAGCTATTCCTCCTAGAACAAATGTATAGAGAATCACGGCAGCTGTCGTCAAGAACGGAGAGTCAGTACGAGGTGGTGTGGCTTCCAATTGTAGACAGATCAAAACCATGGACAGAAGCAAAGGAAGATAAATTTGAGGCCCTCCAATATATGATGCCATGGTTCTCAGTGCACCATCCCTCGGCGATTGACCCAGCAGTGATCAGATACGCCAAGGAAAAGTGGGATTTTCGGAAGAAGCCCATTCTTGTTGTCCTCGACCCGCAAGGAAGAGTTGTCAACCAGAATGCCCTCCACATGATGTGGATTTGGGGCAGCGTCGCTTTCCCTTTTAGTGTCGCCAGGGAGGAAGCACTCTGGAAGGAGGAGACTTGGAGAATCGATTTGTTGGCGGATTCCGTTGATCCAGTCATCCCCACCTGGGTATATATATGTATATACTATATTATTAATTAATTACTAACCGGCCACAACATTTCATTTTATTTTATTAGCAGTTTTTGGTTTATTTAATTTATTTGCAAATTATTAAATTAAAATTTCAGATTATGGAACAAAAGCATATATGCTTGTACGGTGGAGAAGACTTGGAATGGGTCAGGAAATTCACAGCCTTAATGAGGGCAGTGGCAAGAGCTGCGGGCATTGAGTTGGAGATGCTCTACGTTGGTAAGAGCAATCCTAAAGAAAAAGTCCGGAGAATCATTAGTACCATCAGTGTGGAGAAGCTTAGCCACACATTGCCAGATCCCACACTCATTTGGTTCTTCTGGGTGAGGCTCGAAAGCATGTGGCACTCCAAAATGAAATTCGGAACGAAAGTGCAACAAGACCTCATAACGCAAGAGATTGTGACAATGCTTAGCTTTGATGGGAGTGATCACGGATGGGCAGTCATTTCTAGAGGACCACACATGGCTAAGGCCAAGGATGAAACCATTCTCAGATGCTTGACTGAATATACCACGTGGGAGCCAAATGTCCCAGAAAAGAGTTTCGTTGTTGCTATGAATGATTATCTCAATGAAAACCGCCCCCCTCATCACTGCAACCGCCTCATCTTGCCGGGAGAGGTTGGCCGCATTCCGGAGAAGGTTGTGTGTGCTGAATGCGGCCGTCGCATGGAGGAGTTCATTATGTATCGCTGCTGCACCGATTAAGCTGCCCTGAGTCCCCTGCCGGTTCGTTCGTATTAATTAAGACCTTGCATACATATAAAGATAATGGAAATTTTATTTTGCATGCATGTGATGAATAAGCACTTCGCTGCTACTGTTTTTTTATTTGACATGTGAAATTACCAATGGACGGAATTCACACACTTTGCTTTCGTCCGTTGCATGTGAAACTCGTGTTTGTTTGCTGTAATACTTCGAGTTACTTCTACTCTCCATGGTTAATTAAATGCATATTTGTACTAATTACTTGTTTTACTAATAAAGTTGCTTCATAAATTTTACTCTATTCGATTTTACTAATAAAATTGCTTCATCTATTTTACTCCATTCTAATTTGCATTCAAGGCATCTGCTCCTCACGCATCCTAGGTTTGGCCCAATCATTTCAGATTTTACTTGGTAGGCAGTTTGATAAGAGCTATTTGTCACGGGCCGCTCAAATAGTTCTTATCTAGTGACATATTGCCCAATTTGCCTTGCTAATCGCCGAATCGACTTTGGGGAGTCAAAAATAAGTTCAATAAATAACACATTCAATCGATATATATAGAAGAATATTTTTTTTCTTCTTAGAAAGTAACGATAGATCTATAAATACAAAGCTGCTTTGTTGAGTACAAAATGATGTGGCTCCATCAGACTGGTCCGGATAAAAAGTAAGAGACTTTAAAAGAAAATAATAAATCTAATAATGTGGAGCGACGTAACAAAAGACTTCGTAGTTTGTACACAAAAACTTTATACAAACATTTTAGAGTTCTAATTTACGACAAAATTTGGATCCTAAAACTCAAAAAATTTCGTTTACACCCAAATTCCCAAAAGATAAATGCATTTATTAAATCTAAAGTTTAAGGTGAAAAAAAAAAAAAAGAAAGAAAGAATATACCAGCAGACAGGTAGCAAAACAGTGCAATTGAAGCATACACAGCGCTGTTTAAAACTGGCAAAAAAATATTAATCTATGCTTCGGAAACATGAACATCCCTCACTGTTTATTAATTAGAGAGAGTTCACCAGTAAGAAGCAACCCCCAAGTAATCACATTAAATTAAACAGCAATAAATTTGATTAATAAACAAAAAATAATTAAATCGATAACTTAATTTGAATGGCAATCCACCCATAAAACAAACTACGACCATGAAGCGTAGCTTGTAATTAAATAAAAGAATGGGTGAGAAACGAAGTTGATTTACGCTTTCGTTGACTCGTCCCTCTGGATTTATAAATCCAGTCGAGGAACGCAACGCCTATCAAAAGCGACTTCTCTGAAAGAAAAAAAAAAAAAAGGAAAAAAATAAAGAGGTTGTTTCGGCTTCGAAACGAAGAACGTATTGCTGAACTTCAATAGAGACTGTGGGAGTAATCAGAGCGGCAGCGGCGCCTTTAGCTTGATGAATGATGCGGGCTAGGGATTTTATAAAAGCAGAGAACATTCGGGGAACAAATCGACTTGTTCAAAATGACGAAAATGCCAGTTGTTGGGCTTCATTTATAGCGTCTGGGCTGTAACATGAGCCTGAGAGTGTGAATTGATACTATCCACACCCCATTACAAATCTTTCAAAACCCTTTTATTTTTTACTTTACCGATTTTTTTAACACTTAACCTCCTCAATTTAAATCAACTTCATTCTTTAAATAAATTTATTTATTTTCAAAAACATCTTCTACTTTTTCAAAAAATGATTAAAAACAACATTTTTTTTTTCTTTTTTTTCTTTTCTTTGACTTAACACGATTATGCGCATGGATTAAGAGTGTGTTTGAGAGTGAAGTGCTATAATTTTTAAGATGCAGCTGCTGTGAAATAGAAATTAGAAAAAAAATTTACTAAACTATTAAAGTCCAGTTACAAGTGTTAACAAACATCTTAATAGCTGAGCTGTGACAGCCCAACTACCTCACCACACTCCCAAACAAAGTATAAATGATCTAACATCATATTTTCACCAAGATCAAGTCTTTGCATGCAAATCTGCACTTGAGAACCACCACTAACAGAGTCACAAGTGTTTTATTAAGTTATAATCAATGTAACTTAGTCTTTTTTTTGTCTTTTTTTATAAGACTATTACTTATAATATTTACAATCATATAATTATTAAGATCAATTTACATTACATCTTAATAATACCGCTACCCAAATTATTGAGATCAATTTATATTACATCTTAATAGCACTGCCTAAATTTTAACTCTCGAAATAATCGAAGGACGTCAAACTCTACTTATGAGAGAAAGAATGTCTTCACCTAAGTTTAAAAAAAAAAAGAATTAAATTAAATTTTTATAATATATCTGTGAGCCTTCAAACCACTTCCCTCACGTTTGTAAAGAAGTGGCGCTGGCTATTAGGCCAAGCCCTAATCGTTAACTTATAGTCTATTTAAAACAAAAAAAACAAAAAAGAGAGTGAGAGAGAGTTACGTGGCAGTAGCTGACAAATTATGGGGATATAAATTACATTGATTATAATTTGAGAAGACCTCAATCATAAGGACATGGTAAAAGGTGCAGAAGCTGCAAGTAACAGCTTCGAACTTTCCCATTTCCATCACCTTGTATTGGGACCTCTTTCTCTCTCCTCTAGCACCCGTGGAAGTTCCCCATTGGCTGCTGTTACTTACAGAAGCTGTAACATAGACTTCTCCCAATCATAATCATCGTTGTGGTGGCTCAAGGACAATTGGATGAAGAAGAGGTTGACTTGAGAGTTTTGAGAGAAGTCATTGAATTCATGAATGGATTTTAATTTGATTTGGCCTTTTTCTTCTAGCTTCTAGGTTGGATTAGGCATGTTCATTGATTTTTTAAAATAAAGATTTGTCTGCGTATTGTTGTAGTGTACTATAAACTTGCGGGTGGAAAGTAGAAGATTGGTAGATGCCATTAAAATTTCTAATGAAATATTTAAAATAATATATATTTCTATAACACCTCTTTTTAATGATAAATTTAACCTTAATTAAAATTATTCGTCCTCAAATCTCAATTTTTTTGTTTTTTTTTTATGTTCACAGTCCATATCCATTGAAAATTTTCTCTTCTTAAAGTTCTTTTAAAGATTTTTTTTTACAAGACAATAACTCTAAATATATATATATAAATTCAACCCCACATTATTTACAAAATTACGAGTCTTCTTTTTCATCTCCGATTATTCGATAATTTCCACAAGCACAAATTCCATTTTTAATAGGCCCAAGGAAGATGTGATATTGTACTCATGGGGCTCGCAGGTCTTCTAAGGGATGAATTTCGTGCCTTAAATAATATAATATAGGAACGGAGTTGGCTTGTTAGAGTTAGGCTGTTGAGTTAAAGTTTGCAGATTTGTTATTTATGTACATCTATTCTTTTTGTTTTCTAACTCTTGATTTAAAAATAACAAAGAAATATATTTAATTTAAGGTTTAAAACATAAAAAAAAATTATAACAAAGGTGTTAAAATCTTATTAAGAGTAACAAATAATACGCATAACCCATTTGTGTAAAGAGTTTTAGCTAGTGAATTTGAATGTAATTTCTCAATAAAGGCTAAATGTATTAGAAAGATTTTAAGAGTATTTTAGAGGGGTACGCCCGTCATATAAAAGAGGTATGAAATAAGAATACAAGGTATGCTGATGAGAGAAATAATTTTACCCAACTTTAGTAACTTGATCCAGTATATTTGTAGATTCAATACCCAAATTTTGACGTTTACATTTGAAATAAATTGAGACTTACCCCTCTAAATATTATTTTCAAGTTGCTACCGCTCCAACTTTCTCAAATACAGACTCTATTTTAATTAGATATAGCAATTTAAATTGGTGAAAATAAGTAATTTAGGATGTATTATAACAGAATTAATTTAAGTTAATCCTAATAAATCTCCAAAACATATTAATAAAATTCTGTTGTAATATCTCAATATTAAAAAAAAAAATCCCTCGAGAACAATGATAAGTTCATGGCTGCGCGTCTTTGTTATTGTTATGATGAGAGAAACCCACGTAATGATTAAATATTTAATTAAACAAACAGAAAGAGCGTAACTATGTGATTTAATTAATAACATTAATTATTGATTAGCCAGCCACCCATTTAGAGGTTTCCCGAAACAATGCGGAGCTTGGTCGAAGTTTTAATTAGACTCCAACCGCACCTTAATATTTGCTAGATAATATGCACGTTTTTGGGCTTGTTCACCCAAATAAACAAGTCTTGCATTGAAGGAAAACAAAAAAATTCAAGAGCCTACCTTTCTTCACAAATTAAACAGTGGAATGAGTGAATGTTGGATCACGTTAATGTCCGAAAGGAAATCACAGGTGAAAATGATCTTTTTTTATCACAACATAAATACATTTTCAATGTGTTGTTCAATTTTCTTGGTTTAGCACTAAGAAGAAGAGAAGAAGTAGAAGAAGTATTTTATTCAAGCAGTTACCATATGCGGGTTGAGTCAAGTTAGTCCATCATTGGAGACCCATTCGTGCAACAAGCATGAATCTATCTTATAGATGTACTCCCTCACATAGGGTATTATGGAACAAAGAAGGTAAAATAAAAAAATAACAAATCTAAAGAGGGTTTAACTAAAACACTTATTATTAAACTTATGGAAATTATCATTGCACCACTTCTCTTTTGTCTTATATTCATCTAATCACTATAAATTTATAACATATTCTCTACACTATTTTTTTTTAAAATTTGTATCAATTAATCACTTTTACGCTAACACCGTTAAATAATTTAAACAAAATGATAATTTTACCCCTAAAAAAATTAAAAGACCATTTTTATTTTATAAAAACTTTGAAAATAAAAAATTATAATTATAAAAATACCCCTAAATTTAATAAAAAATAAATCCAAAATTAGATTTTTTATTTTTTATTAAAAATTATTTTAAAAAAAATTATAATTATAAAATAATAAAAAATTTTAGGATTTAATAAAAATCCCCTAAATTATTAAAAATTTGAAATTTATTTTTTAATAAATAAATTCAATCATTTTAATAAAAATTTTAAATTTTTAATTTTTAATAAAAATAATTAGTAAAATTTTGGAAATTTTAAATTTAATAAAAATCAACTGAGCATCTCTATTTAAAGATTTATTTTTATTAAATTTAGGGGTATTTTTTATAATTATAAATTTTTTATTTTTCAAAATTTTATAAAATAAAATGATATTTTGATTTATTTAGGGTTAAAATTGTTAAATTATTTAGTGATATTAGTGTAAAAGTGAATAGTTTATACAAATTTAAAAAGAAAAGTAGTGTAGAGAACATGTTAAAATTTATTGGTGATTAAATAAATATAAAATTAAAAAAAATGGTGCAGTGATAATTTTTCTTAAATTTAATTAGTTATGCAAGTGATTACGTAGAATATTTATATGTATTTTTCAAGTCCTGGGGAAATTTATCTATCCCGTCAGAAATTATAAGATCTCATCCAAAACAGGGAAAAATACAAATGATAATCGTAAAAAATCTGCAGAATCGAGATAATTTTCATCGCATTGGTTGAAGATATAGGTACATCAAGCCATCAAGTGTCTATCTCTTCATGGAATCTTTCTTGTTTTCAAATTTCTCCTTAGGCCCACTGAAAAAGAAACATTTATTATTATTTTTTAATGGAACCCTTGTTTGTTAAGACATACTTTATGTACACGACACATTCAGCCATTTCTTTGACAAATGTTGAGGACATCTCATGATTTCATATAAAATTTCCATTTGAAAGCTTCCGGATTGATGAAGTACCCTTTATGTGTTCATTGCCATGGATGGATTGCATATAATATAAAAACCTAAATGAGAAATTTTATAAAATCAACAGATAAGAAAAGATAATACAAGTGGGGGCATAAATGAATATAGTGAGTGATAAAATTTCATATCTAGGGATATACGTTTAGACTGTTTTCTATAGTCACCAAGTTCACGATATAACAAAACAAGCCATCAACTCACCAACTCGTGAATGGGCCTATGGTCCAGCAATGAACATTTACTCTCCCAGTTAAGAAGGATTGTGAGAGTACGGATTCGAGTCCTCATGAATTCAAAACTCTCTCAATCAAGTATTTTGTATGATTGTGTGTAGTTTATTTGTAAGTCTCTCTCTCTTGTGAAATGCGCATGATTGTATGGAGTTTATTTGTAAATCTTTCTTTCTTACTGAAATGCGAGTGAAATATAAACATCCATTGTTTATGAGGGTTACTTATCTGGGTATGTATTTTATAAATTTAATGTAACAATACAAGTATCAGTTATTTATATTTGATTGTAAATATCAATATAATATAATAATCAGATGTGTAATCAGTATTAAAAAAAAAAAAATCACCAACTCAAAAAATAGAAGAAGGATTTCAGAGCTAGCCTCTGTGGCTGAGAATTAATTCATGTTGTTGGAGCACTGGAGAGAGAAAGAGGATAAGCAAGTTGCACGACAGGTTAACTATGCAAGTCTGCAATGCAAATGCTGATGCATGGCCACCGTTTGAACAACCAATCAATTCACCGTGCGTTCTAAAACTTCCAACTTTTATTGGTTTTTGAAGAAACTAGCTAAGGACCTATGGGGTTGTCGCATAGATAAAAAACAAACGGCTGATACTTTTTGTGATATCATAAGCGTCATCCGAATTCTTTAGTTTATCCAATATTGGTCCCCCCCCCCATATCTTCTCAGTGGAAATATTAACCCGCCATTACATCTTAGGCAGCAAAAACGTGCCCTGTTTGATGCACGCTTTATGTCAAAGCAAGCAACAAATTTATTCAGATTCAATTTCAACGCAGATTTCTCTGCTTACGGATTTGATTGGTCTCGTTGTGATTCTTACCCTCGTCGAATTGCGTAGGTGGCCCTTCGATATGCCAAAATAATTAAGCATTGTTTATGATACATACTGTTATGAAAGTACGTAGTTCTCCTTTCAGTTTATACGAGCTGCCGAGTTGGCATCGATTCTCTCTTAGGCCTTGTATTTTGTAAGACGACCTAAAATATATATTTATTTAATACTGGCGTTTACATGAAATTAAGCAGGAGACAGCTAGCTAGCTTTAAGTGTTGTTCGCTGATCAAATTATTGGTTTAGGCGTTTGCCGCTGTTTGGGCGTTCGCTGTGTCGTACTCGAAAGTTCGAGGAATAAAATTATTCAGCCTTGAGCTTCCCGTTTTCTTATTTTACAACTTGGAAACGCAAGATATTAAGACAGATTACAGAAGAATCAGTTATAAATTTTAGAACTAAAGGGTTCAGCTTGATTGAACCTGAAATTTCTTATTAATTAATTCTAATCTAAATTCATTTATATGCGTAAATTCATATGGTGACACTGATCCTGATTAGTGACAAAAATTAAAAATCAAGAAGTGTCGGTGATTGTATCACGTAACGATTGTTTAAATGAATTTAAATAACGCCGTTATACCCATAGAATTTTTTCAATTATGCATTGATGAATTGATACCTAATTAATCCTAGTAAATTATGCTCGGTTCAAAAAGCAAAATGCTTAATGTTTAAAAATCTATCTGAGAATGACTTCAAAAGTGAAAACACTAGGGCATAATGTCGGCTGTCACAATACATTTAAATTTAATAATTACTGGGAGAAATAATTTAATCATCATCAATTATATATCTTAGCATCGATCGTTACTCGATAGTTGATATATATCTTATTCTTACTTTTCTAATGAGCTTAGTTTAATTAATTAAGTCAATCTTAACCAATAAATCTAATTAATTTAATAAACTTTGACTACATAACATTTGAAATGAATTATTGCACAAAAATCCAAATCATGCAATTTGCTTGATGTCCGTCCTCAACATGTGTGTGTAAATAGTCAGGATTATGATTCTCTCATAATCTAATCTCCTCTTAAACAAAAATATATGTTGGTGATTGACAATTAATAAATAAGTTAAATCATACTCATACACTACCACTTGAAAACATATAGAATAAAATTTTTAAAAACTCATGAGAGCTGGAGATGATCTTTATCCAAACAGTCACCAAAATACAGTGTACTGCTGGGTGCAAACATTAAATGTATCATCAACAGTCAAACTTAACTCTGATATTATTTTAATCTTTAGAAACAAACCCAATAAAGCAGGAAAAAATAAAAAATAAATTCCTTTTAGCTTATGGACAGAAGCCTAACCGGTAACCGTAAATAACAGCTATACACGAAAAAGCATGATTAATATTTATGACAACATCTTGTTAATTGCATTGCCATTGACCTTGATTATTAATTTTATCAGCAGCATTAATATATCATATATCATGCTTAATTTGCTAACTTGAGATAACATTATAACGCGGAAACTTTTTATTATTATTATTATTTGGAAATGATTATTTCTTTTCTTGTTCCTTCGGGGATTTTATCCGTGTATGTAAACAAACAAGAAAAGAAAAAAATATTAAAAGAAGAAACCGATAAGTGTAGTAGACAGCCATTATTCATGCATTTGGACCAAACTTTTCGTGCTGTGTTTTGGTAACATGCCCTAAGTTCAAAGTAAACGGAAATTAAAGAACATTCAAATTAGGTTGGCATATGTACTATCCGTCTCTTTGAAAAGGAAACTCCTTATCTTTTTCCTTTATTAGAAATTAACATCGTTTGCATGACATTCTTAACTGCGGACAAAATACAGATGGAAGATTACAAATATTGGATATATTATTTGTTTTAATATAAAAAAAAAACATTGTATCTGCAAAGAAAAGAAAATTCATGCATGAAAATATAATAATTTTAAGTGACAGAGCTATATATATATCCTATGGCTTAAAAGTGTGTTTCGCGTGAAAAGAAAGGAAAAGAAAATAAGGGTGTCCACACTAGAGAATAACAATATATAATCATTCTCAAGTGTAGACACCCTCATTTTTTTTTTAACATGGATACGCTATTAAACTGTGCGGCTTAATGGAGTTATTGTTTAATATTTTATAAAACTGTGTGGTTTAATAACATCAAATTTGACTCAATTAAACAACACAACTTAAAAGCAAATTCGCGTGAAAAAAATAAAAGCACTCACACTAGAGATGGACTAATAAGGATAAAATACTCATTTAGTTTCCATAATCTTAACCATTTATCTAATTAGTGTTTGTACTCTCAAAAATATAAGTTATGTTAGATAGAAAATACTATTTTATCCTTAAAATTTATAGCTGCTTAAATAATGATAAAATGTTTTAAATAATTTTCAAAATATAAAGACTAACTACATATATGATTGAAACTGTAGAAACTAAATGATGATTTGCCCTTATTCAAATATAGATTTTCTCTATTCAATTCCTTTTTAAGAAACATAATCACGGGCCTAAAATAACCTCACGCATTTTCGATCACTTTGTGCATGAAAAGAATCAAACCATCTTCAATTTTCATCTTCTAGTAAATTGTATGAAATCAAGACTATCATTAATTACTAATATTTTAGAGGTTTCTTTTTCTTTTTTTTACAAATTTTAAAACCGAGATAATTAATGCGCCTCTATACTTTTAGTCGACCGGCAAATTAAAGAGTTGATAGAATAATTTTCTATAAATTCTCGCCAATAATTTATCCTGAACGTTGACTATATGACGTATCGTTCCAAGGCAGCATTTGTTTACTTGACTAGGTAGACGACGCCAAATGGTGTATGGTCATATTGGCATAATTGGGCGTCTCTTTCTCTTTTTGGTCCTACTGAGGGTACAAAGTCCTTATAATGCGGATTTTGGTAGGCCATAATGTAGTACTGAGTTGTACCAATTGAGAGACATGTCAATATCTTAATAATGTGCACCGAGCAAACAGGCGTGTCTTGTTGTTGAAATAAATTGCATTTAGCGGAAGATATAGGATCGTATACGATGAAATTGACTAAAAACAACTCTGATGCTTTACACATTCAGATCATCTATTTCAAACTTATAATTGTCTAGCGGAAACTCTACGACGCTCCAACAACCCACCAGATTATCATTTGTGTTTACACAAGACACTGAAATCTAATACTTGTTCCGAGTAATTATTGTATGCTGTACGTACGTGCAACGTAACATGCATGCATGTTGCCTCAATCCATATAAATTTATCTTCCTTGTGAAATAATTAAGTCACGTATGGTGCAGGTTGACGGTGACATAACTAGAATATCGAATTCTCGGAGTTCAAATATTTTATCAATATAAAGTGTAAATATAACGATAATGTCTGTATGTCGTATCTGAGTTTTAGTTAGAAAAATTAATTAAGGCTTTAGCCTTTAAGAGAAAGGCAGCAAAATGCCCAAGTTTTGTATTTTAAATTAATGGATTCAATTCGATTTGGCATTTGTTTTAATAGATTCCGTCGCACAATTATACGTAATTTAAATTCTATAATCGGGCTAAAAATTATAAATAGATGAGACATCTTTTTTTTTTAAAAAAAAAGAACATAAGTTGATGAAATAATTAATTCAACAAGTTTATAATTTCAATTGAATAGGACAAAACACATCTTCTAGAATTTTTAGGACATGGGGGGGGGTAGCTGCCCTGCAAGTCCCTTATTGACTCCGTCACTGCATAAGTAATCCAATAATAATGTAAGTATATACGTTTCTAATATATTGCTGCAACACTAATGCCTGTATGTCAAATTAAAGTATAGTTTGATTAAAGAAAATTAATGAATCCTATATTTTTTACAAGAATATTTTTCGGTCATTAAATACGTGCATGAAAATGACAAAATTCTAACATTAGCGAGAGTCTGTGTATACAACTGGAGTGCCCTTTTGACAAAACAAAAGTATTGCAAGTGCTTCGGAGGATACAGCTATGTTCTTTAGGGCATGATCATGAAGCTTAATTGGCGGTACGTTTTGCTACTTAGTTAAGTACAAAATGAGAGGGTTCCAGCTAAGCAAGAAATTGATAATAAAGGAGTCACTTGTCTGATTATTCACGACCTGGCTTCTTATTTTTAAAGCTTAAAATAATATTTGAATTATGCAACTTGCCGAAGAAAGGGCACATTCAAATGATTTAACCCTCTTCTGTTGACCAGCTTAACGCTAATTAGTTTCTTAATGTTATTTAGATAAATTTAGTGGGTCTTGCATACGTGTGAGTCCTTTTTTTTTTTTTGTATTCTTTTATAAGTCTTTACTTGTTTAACCCCTATAATGTGTCCGATTCCAAGGTCTCATACTCAGGTTTTGGAGACGCCCCAAATTCAAATGATTCTTCTATGTATTAAAGTAATTAATACAATACATTAATTAAGCTCAGATTCGTACTTTTATCGACTAATTAATGACGGTTTATCCACCAAGTTGTACAAGAATAAAAACCATATTGGAAACAAATATGTTTCTTCTTTATATATATAATTCAAAGACTGACATCGATTTTGCCTCAAGTATTTTTGGCCAATTCGATAGAGATCGTGTAGTAATGGTAATCCAATTTGTTACGCCAAAAGATTTTAATTGGTCCTGGATTAATGTGTAAATAGGAAACCAACGATGATTCCAAATGTCTCACTCAATAACCTCTTGCCATCAGAAATAATAACATTTTCATCTTTATATGTAGCGTGAGCCCATCTTACGCTCTTCCATCATGCTGTCATTCACTATAATTCATGTACGCATGGATTACAATTCAATTTAGCTATACGTACAACCATTAACAACTAGGCTAGTATTTTACTATTATTATTAATTTTTTTCCCCTTTAAATATCCTGTTGATATTATCAAGCTTTATGGATAAGATTTCCTCCCGATTAGAAACCTGATATCATTTACGTCTAGAGTAGTCATACAAAGCTATAAAGAGAAGAGAGGGTTTGTGACATATTTCCAATTATAAATATCATTACTGTAATCTCTTATTCAAAAAGGAAAAGAACAACAAAACACTAAACAATGAACAAAGAGTAGCTTAAATAAATCATCACATCTAATTTATGGTCACAATATTGCTCCAGTGCTTGACTAAAATCTCCAATTCGTAGCCAAAAATGTAGATTGGAGAGAAAGAGAGAGCCAGTTGCAGTGAATGAGAATTCTTTTGTTTTTGTTTTTTTTGTTTTTTTTTTGGTCCTCACTCTTTTCTACTAATTCACAAATTCCATTTTTGCAAATTTAATGGACTGCTGTTTGGGCACTAAACCGAGACTTGCCACGCCCTAATCTCACCATCAAGACTACCACTAAAAACTGAAACGACACCCTTCTGCCCTTCCTCCGTAACTGCCGTCAACGACTTCACTGGCTTGGTGTGACCTTCCAAAACTGCCAAACAACCGAACCTCCCATCACTTCCTCGTTGCCAAATCCTCACCGTCCGATCAGCTGATCCACTCATCAACAAACCAGATACGTTGATCAAACATAATATCGCCTTACCATGACCTCTCAAAGCTCCCCTCACCACCATGTGATTAGCGCTGTCCTCCCTATCCCACACCAGTATCGAACGGTCACATGCTCCTGAAAACAACACCGTTCCGTCGTCGCTTAACGCCAGAGCATTAACCGCCGATTTATGCTTCTCTAGAGTTGCTATCAACGCGTGCCGCTTTTCGTTAAAAGGCTTGGCCCATACCCGAATCTTCCTATCAGCAGATCCCGTGTAAACGGTTCCGCCAGCCGAAACCGCCACGGCGTTGACGGCGTCCTCGTGCGCTTTGATCGACTCTAAGCAACGGAGATCAGAAGCGCGCCAAATTTTCAAGCTTTTATCCCAAGAAACTGAATAGATCAAACCGTTGTTAACGGCGAGGCCGGTGACGGCGTCAGCGTGTTCAATCCATAGCTTCTTCTTGTGACGGCGAACGGTGACGTAGCTGTTGGGGAGCATGAAACGGAGCAAACGGTCGTTAACGGTAGGGAGAGTGGTTTTGAGTTTGTGATGTTTAGTCGGCGTTAACTGCCAGACTCGGATCTTGCAGTCCTGGTGAGCCGTGAAGATTTTTCCGTCACAGAAGGTGACAGACTTGACGGAGCCGGAAGATGAAACGTTATCATTGAAAGTATTGATGGAAGTCCAGGTGGTGCCGGTACGATCGTAGACGTTGATTTCGTGAGAGGAGGCAGCGTAGAGGAAGTTGTGATGGACGGCGATGCAGCCGATGGGGAGTTTATGTCCAAGTTGAACGGAGTTAATGCAAAGATGAGAGGCTGATGAGAAGTTTATGGTTTCATCTGGTGAGAGTTTTTGGAGGGAAGGAACAGATGGCAGAGTTTGAAGTGAGAGGTTGCTTTGGAGACTGACACTGTAGCTGCTGTCGCTAGGGGATGTGGAACTTCCGGTAGCATCGGAGGAGCTGCTCGAGTTCGAAACTAGGTGTCTTTGACTCTTGGGAAACGGCACCGTTGAGTCGTTTGCGGTGGTGGTTGTGGCGCACGTGGCTAGCCATGAACGCACCCTCATGTTTGCTTTGGTTTAAAAGAACGGGGGGAGTCTTAAGAGAGGGCGTGAAGAGTGGAGGAGGGGTTATTATATAGGGGAAAAATGGGGGTAAGAAAGTAGCAATGGGTCTTGCCACGTGGCACAAGGAAGTACGATTGCTCCGAGGTCGTGAGCGCCTGAGCGGACAAGGAAGGGCATGTCTATGTGCGCTGCCACTGGTATGGAGGCAAAACAGCGAGTACTAGTCGATCATATTGGGGCTTGTAACTTGTGAGATAAGGTACACACTACACACCCTGATAGGGGTATCTTAGTAAATTGACAAAAGAGGGTGGGATCCACAGCTTTCCCCCGACGCGTTAACCAACAAATTAAGAAAGAGAGGAAAGAGAGATAATGAGATATTTGGTGACGCTAATTCCTCTGAGGTTTAGGCTGTGCGTTATCATGTTGCCAAAACTAGCTGTCGCGAATCATCACTCGTAAAAACAAGTTTAAAACTTTGAAGAAGCACGACGTGTTGAACAAATTGGCGAATTTCACGACGGTTTCACAAATGGGTGTGAAATTGGTGATTCTTTTGAATAAATACATGTTGACTTGAACCAGAAAATAAGCGGAGAATGGGTCCATGTAATGATGCTTAGACTGGAATAACAATAGGCAGGTTGTGCTGGAGCGAACGCAAAACGGTTTGACGGTTGAAATTACATGAATTAAGGTTAAAAGGAACGCACAGGTTCACACTATTGAGTATTGAGAGGTCATGACTAATGACTGAAGCATCCAATTACAGAAAGGGCAATGCAAATTCTAGTTAATTCTGAAATCAAAGATCAAGTTACATCAAAACAACTCATATATTTGGTGTTTTCTGATGTTGGTGGCACAGGACTTATCTTTTTCAACTATTAAAGATTAGCATAAGCTAGATATTTTATCTGCACTTTATTTTGTCCAAACAAACCCATGGATAATTATATGTCCCCATCGTTGTAAAAGAACAGGCATTTCTTTCAAAATTTTAAGTATTAAGTTTCTTGTAATCTCTTGTAAAATATTGTTGTTAGGTTGCTAGTTCTATTACAGGCCATAAAATAATAATTATTAAAGTACTTGCAAGTTGCAAAGCCAACAATTGGCTATGCCCAATTCTTTTGTATTTAGCCATTTAGGCCCTTGTATATTTCATCTTCCGACGGCAGAGGCATTATATAAAAAAGTTTAGGAAATCGTAAACAACAAGGACATTTACTAAATCATTACTGATCCATTTTTTTCTGTGATACGTACGCCATGCACTTTGTTCTGTAGCGAACGCTTATTATTTAACCATCTTCTCTTCTTTGACTTGTTCCTTCTCCCTGCAGCTTGGACAAATAACTCAGAACTTTTATGTTCTTTATTATATGTAATTAATGGTTTAGCAGCTTGAAGCATAATTCATGCAATTATCTGTTGTGTAAATTCTAATTTATACCAAAAGTGGATTCCTATTTGGCAATATGCACAAGTTTAGGCATGTATAAAAGACAAGAACGTTTTTGCAAAACAGAACTTGAACCCATATTATATATGTATCTACATTAGCTATTTATACACAACACAAACACCCCCCCCCCCCCCCCCCCAACACACACCCCATGATAGTATGATATCTTGAACAGGATGAATTTGCAAACAATGTCGAGTAATCGCGGTTTTGCTTTTTTAACATCAAAATTTGTTTCAAGAGAGGGAACGTGTCAAATGCATGATAAGCATTTCCAACTGTTTCCAATCTTACAGAAAAAGTAGATTGGTTTCTAGCATATGTCATGTTTTAGATGCACATGGTAGCTGCATAAAATTAATTAAATCCAGCAGAATGACAATCAGAATCAATAAATAGCAAAAGCTAAACATTCTTTCTATCTGGTGGAGGGATCAGATATAACTGTTTGATTTTAATGGAATATGGGATGTGCATATATATATATATGCTTTCGTTTGGCTTCACATGTCGGTTGGGATCTTGGATCTGCTTTAAATCGGCAACAATCAGATCAAATTCGTTTCAGTTACATCTGCTACATGCGTTAGTACTTGGTAATTCTAAGGTTGGTTTGGGCAATTTATTCTAGTGATTTAACTTTCAGCAGGGATCTGTGTTTTTTTTTTCTTTGGCTGAAAGATCATGAAAGTGATGCAAAAGAATGTGGTCACCAACAATTCAGTTCAGATGGTAGTTTCAGATGTATAAGATAAAGAGAAAAGAACACTACAAATAGCTTGATGCCTCGATCCCACTTTGAATTGCCAGATGATCAAATAAAGCTATGAAAGGTGGAAGAAAAAGACTCGGCTTGCTGAAGCAATAATAATTTTATGATTAACAGATCAGGTTATAATTCTGATAGCTCCGTCTCTGATGGATTCCAGCTTATAATCTTTTTACCCGTTTACATTGTTGTTTATTTCTTCTACCAACGAGAGAGATAGTCTGTTCCAATTGTAACGATCATACCTATATTACAGTTAGTTAATATTTCAATGACGGAACGATACAACGTAATGTCATTCTATCGTAATGTCATTCTATCTACGATATATATAAGAAGCAATATGTAAAGAACACATGGATTTATTTGTTGCAGTTTACCAGGAGCAGGGTGATATGTAAGATCCATTATTATGGAAAAATGACTTTTCATTTTTGCTAGATTTGACCATCATCACACCTTAAAATTGTGTCATGCTAAGTATTTACTTGCAGGTGGATAAGTGGATTTTCATGTCAAATCTTGGAAAATTCGTTGTGAAATAGTTTACATATTCAACAAAATTTCCAGCTTATGATGGCAGCACCTCAGCTGTAAGGAGAGCGACTAGCTTGCATCTTAATTAGAGAGTAATAGGCACCTCCACTCCCCATTGCTAGGAGACTCGAGTGTGTTCCTTGCTCAACAACCTTCCCATTCTTAATCACCGCTATATTGTCTGCCTTCTGAATTGTGGACAACCGGTGAGCTACAACAACACATGTTCTTCCAACCATCATCTTCCTTAGTGCTTCCTGGACAAGATTTTCCGACACACTATCAAGGGCGCTGGTTGCCTCATCTAGAAGTAAAATCATGGGATTCTTCAGTACTGCTCGAGCAAGTGCAATCCTCTGCTTCTGGCCTCCTGATAGCTGGACTCCTCTTTCTCCACAGTAGGTTTCATAACCGTCTTCCATGGAACTGCATTAGCCATCAAACAAATACGTTTGAACAAAAGTATACGCAATGTTCTGGTTATAAACTTGTAATGATCTCAGAGAGATTACAATACCTTATAAATTCATGAGCATTGGCTGAAATAGCAGCTTTCCTTATTTCAGCTTCTGTTACAACTTCTTTACCATAAGCAATGTTCTGGCGAATAGTTCCTGCAAAAAGTGTTGGCTCCTGACTCACTAACGCAATACATGACCTCAACTTTCTCAAGTTGTAGCTCTTGATGTTACGTTCATCTACCGTGACTGATCCACTTTGAGGGTCATAAAATCTTTCTATTAGTCCTATAATTGTAGATTTTCCTGATCCACTTTGTCCCACAAGTGCCACTGTTTTTCCTGCTTCAATTTTGAGACTAAGACCCTTGAAAATCATTTGGTCAGGTCTTGATGGGTAGCTGAAGAATACATTCTTTAGTTCTATGAATCCTTTTGTAGGCTCTTCTATATCTTCGTTAGCTTTTGGATCTTCAGGGTCTATCTCACTTTTCCTATCCAAAATTGTGAAAATTGTTCTGATGGCACTCGACCCTTTTGCAATATCAGAAGTCATGCTCCCCGCATCGGCGATATTTTTACCGGTGCTCATTAATAAGAAGAATGCTTGAAAAAGCTGCTTCGGTGATACTAATCCTTGATTCATTATCCTCCCTGCATACCAGAAAGTCAAAGTTATAGAAGCTGTTGTGAGAAATTGAGAGCTGAACAGGCCAATACCCGAAAACCATGATTGTTTGATGCTCTCCTTTTTTGGGCCTTTCATTGTTTCTCTGAAGAGATCCAATATCCTGTCCTGAGAGGAAAATGCAGTAATAGTTCTGTGGTTAGTGGTAGCTTCACTTGCAAGTTGGCTTCCCTCACTTTGTGATTTCTTAGCTTTTTCAGACATACTTTTCATTAGAACACTTCTTGAATAGAAGCACCCAATATTTAAAGGCTGGACGGCAATCATAACAATTGCTACCCTCCATGTAACCAACAAACTAAGCGTATAAGCCAGTGAAGCACTGAAGAAAACCTGAATCAGTAATGACATACGATCTGCAATGAAGGACCTAACCAGGTGGGCTTCGTTAGCTAGTCGTGCACAGATTGCTGCACTTGTATTCTCATCCTGATCAAACCACCCAATTTCAAAAGTGAAAATTTTTTCGAGCATACAAATACTTTTAAGGAAAAATATTTTATAGAAAAACAAGTATTTTAAAATTATTTTTAAAATAAATTTAAGAAAATATTTTAAATAGCTTCAAAACCATAAATTGCCAATCCATTTGAACAACATTATTCTATTCATAAATATTTACATATAATAAATATTATGCATGAATTCACTTATCTCGATCTAATGCAATCAACAATATCCCAATCACACAAGCTCACTCTTGGCTTATAATTATCAAGACAAAATTCTTATCGATTATGACCTAGATAAAAAAAAAACCCAAAAATCTTTAAACCATGTACTCTTAATTAAACACATCAAATCACTAACTGTACTAGACCATTATAGAGGAGTTTATTTCTATCAAGCTATAAATATGTTGGAAAATCATAAATATCACAAAAATCTACTGTAAACATATTGGCATTCAATACAAAATTTAACAATATTAATTAGAGTTCATAATCATCCCTGAAAACTGATTTTTCCACAAAAACACCAAAATTGTTTAGTGACGATACAAATATAGGACTGATGATTCCAAAATTCATAACTTTAGTTATACATATTCAAAAATAGTAATTCAAACTTTTTGATAAATGAAGGCTTTTCTTCTAGTTCGTGACTCTTTGAACTTCATTTATTAAATAGACAGGGAAACAGTGGCATGCATTACTTCTTCAAAAAAAATATCTTTCAAGAACAGACCCGGGGTTTTTAGTTTTAGAGTCAATTTCTCTAAACAATAATAAATGCTGCTTAATTATCCTATTTAAATTAGCTTAAAAATTTATCAAAAATGATATTCAATCCATCGTATAACATACTTATATCACAGGAATGCCGCCACTCAAGCCATAAACTTTATTTTTTCCGTTTGCTCAAGTGGGGTCTAAAGTCATGATAGCTAAAGGGGAAGCTAGAAACAGCCTTTATATTCCTTCCTCAACAAACACATTTTCATGCAACGGAAGGGTTGCTTTTTTTTTTTAACATAAATATATCACAAATTGGGATTTATTGGTTTTCTAGATAGATATGTAAATATTTATAATGTGCTTACTGATCAGTAATCGGAATTGACTAGAATTGGAATGGGGAATGAGAATCAGAGTAACTCTTTACTTTAGATGTGAGAATCAAAATCGGAAAGAATTGTATTGCCATTAATATATTTACTTTATTTTGGAATCAAAATGGATTGTTATAAGTTACTAAACTAACATTAGTTAATTATTATCATTAATAATAATAATAATAATAATAATATAAAGAAGGATAAAATGATAATTTTAAAATTTAAGGCTAATATGATTACTTTAGAGAATGAGATTCTCATTCTCACCTACCCATCAATGAAACCTCTAGTAATAATTTCCAATTTTAGGTGGGTGCTGCCTCTTTAATTCTCAATCCATCTCTCATTTGAAGAAATAAACATATCATTGTTTCTCGTTTCGAAATTCTCATTCTCATTCCGATCTAATAAACATATCATTTATTACAATTCAAAAATATTCAAATATTAATTCGAAAACGACATTAAGAAGAAGTTTCCGGCCCATGTGAGCTCATGGTGGTGCCCTCAACACGCCAGCCCACCAAGCCCAACGGCAAGAGATATGCTTTTATCTAAGTGGTCTGGGCCGATTCCGGAGTAAGGCTTTGCTCGTAACAATCCAGCACGTGTGGTCAGAAACAAGTCGTGGTGCATTGCGAACAATACACGTCAGTCGCACTGTATAACTCTTATTGCACTTTCTAATTTCTAGTTACTACCGTCAGATTTTGCTGCTCCAACCAAAGTCCCGTAATTTCTGACATTCAACGGCAGCGAAGAGGAAGAAGAAGCTTTAAGATGGTGAAAGTATCAACATACTTCGGAATGTCATTGGCGGCCTTCGTCTTCTGGCAGTCCATGGACAAACTCCATGTCTGGATCGCCCTCCATCAAGACGAAAAGGTGAATCTCCCTCCTTTACCTTGTCTTCCCCTCCTTCGCTAATTTAAATTATCAATTATGTTTATTTATTATATCTTTCTTTTCATTTGCTTTCTTGTTTGATTTCATTCATATCGCCCCATTTGGTAAAACCCCTAAAAGCGCTAAAGTTTTTATTTTTGTAATTTTCGTTTAGGTGGTGGTTAATTTTGGTACTTGTGAATAAATTAATAGTTGAATTGTCTTTCGGTGTGACAGCAAGAGAGGTTGGAACGGGAAGCGGAGGTCAGGAGAGTGAGAGAGGAGCTGCTGAAAGAAAACAAATACAGGGATGCTCTGTAATTTCGTATTTGTTGCTTTTTTTTTTCTTTTTTTCAATTTTTAATGGAATATTATGTTATCACTCGGTCAAGTTCGCATAAGCATGATATTCACCGTAAGCTCATGCCCCAAATTGTTATAAACACGTTGTTGTTATTTCATCTCTTAAGCTGATGGAATTTGTTTTTTACTTTTGCTTGGATTGATAGTATATTTGCTGTTGTTTTGCATGCATTGGTGATTGAGGAGTAGGATTGTGTCAATGTCATTAAAATGCAAGCTTGGTGTTGTTGTAACGGTACAATCGGTAATGGATCTCCCTCTTTCATTACTCAAATGACTTAATATAAGTTAAAAGAGACCAAGGACCAAGGAGCGTCCATTTGATTTATGATTCGTAATCTTTTTCGTCAAATATAATGTCAGTTGTTTATGTGAGACTTTGTGAGTTGTTTTTGTAACCTAATTGTAGTTCACTACCCCTGAATGATCTTTTAAAGGATCTCTTATGACCTGATGAAAATCATTAGTTTTGGATCTTATAACAATAACATTTGGTTACTGAAGTTATTCAGTTTAAGCTGTAATACCTCTTTTCTTGTTTTTTAGTTTGATTTATATTTGATTAAATCTAGATGTGCTGAAGATGCTTAGATGATTATCAAACTGAGTGCTTAACGTTCGAGTCTCCCTCCCTATTGCACCTGTATTCAGCCGTCAATAGCCTTGAAAATGTCAGTATATATTGTGAGGCTGCTAGAAGGAACTGAATTAGATGTTGAAAGCCAGAATATATAAATATATTCTTGAGCAGTTTAACAGTACCATCTGGGATCCTCTGTGTTCCAATCCACTCAATTTCTTAATCTGTATCCTCAATTTTTGGAAACTTATAAAGCTCTTCTATTCATAAGTCAATGAACAGGTACTGTTAAATGCTTCTTATGAAAGTAAACTAAGATTTGAAAGGATGTTTTGTCTGAGACTTCTGCATGGTATTTGCATGCCACAATAGAATTGCATACTGGTTCAAAGCTACTGAAACTTCAGAGCATGATAGCTCCATCCCATTATTTCACGAAGGAAACATGGATATAAAATGAATCTGCCTCATCCATATTCAACTAGCCGAGCAATTCCCTGTGTATACAATGAGTTAGAATACGTGAAGGCTGTGATATAAATGAAATCAAAGTTTTCTTATTTTCGACCGGCTAAATTCAGAATACATGACTTCAGAAGACGGTAATTAGCCCTGCCTATCTCATCCTCGGTGTTATCCTGGTGTGAAAAATCCAAACCCCTTGCTACAAGTATACCAGAGTTCAAATGTACACGCGTCTCCTTTCTAACACCACTTAACAACTTTCTGAACGAAAAAGCATTTCAGTTAGGGGCACTATTTCTCAGAACTTGCAAATAATCGTGCTTTATAGTCGACTTGCAACATAACCAATTCGTCACCTTCTATATACTCTGCAAACAACTTTAAACAAACATAGCATGGTTATCATGTAGGCCGCTGAGTGATTGCACAAAATGTACAAACACCGTATCTATAAATAGATAAATCTGAAAAGACGAGCCCTGTTTTCCCTTAATTTCTGTTTAAAGCTCTCAAATGCTGTGATCACTGTTCTCACCAGGCTACTATATAAGAACATGAGATCTTTGTTAGTGAGAATTAAACTGTTTCATTTTCCATATATCATTGAAATACAGTCTAGTTTTTCTCGTTCATGCACAAAACACAATTTCTTCATCATGGATATAAGGACATTCTTCTTGGTGGGGTTGTCACTGGTTCTGGTTTTTGGCGTGGCTGAGAGTTTAGATTACCAAGAGAGTGACTTGGCTTCCGAGGAGTGTCTCTAGGACTTGTACGAGAGATGGAGGAGCCACCACACAGTCTCTCGCGACCTCAAGGAAAAACAAATACGTTTCAATGTGTTCAAGCAGAATCTGAAGCGTATTCACAAGGTGAACCAAATGGATAAGCCTTACAAGTTGAGACCTAACAGGTTTGCAGATATGACCAACCATGAGTTCATGAGCTCCCGTAGCTCCAAGGTAAGCCACCACAGGATGTTACATGGTCCCAGGAGACAGACCGGGTTCATGCATGGGAAGACTCAAGATCTTCCTCCATCTGTTGATTGGAGGAAGCAAGGAGCAGTCACCGGTGTCAAAGATCAAGGCAGCTGCGGTAAGAATTAACTTCTCAGTTTTTATGTTGAGCAATTCTGAGACTGATGACTATCACTATCAAGAATCTGTAGCTGCTTCCAAGATTTCTATATCTGAAATATTTCATGCTGATGTATAAAAGTTGCTGAAATTTTGTTGATTTTACAGGAAGCTGCTGGGCGTTTTCAACTGTAGTTTCAGTGGAGGGAATTAAAAAAATAAAAACAGGTGAGCTATGGTCTTTGTCTGAGCAAGAGCTGGTTGACTGTGATAAAGATAACCATGGCTGTGATGGAGGATTAATGGAACAAGAATTAAACTTTATTGCAAAGAGTGAGGGATTGACAACTGAAAAGAGCTACCCCTACACAGCCAAGGATGGATCCTGTGAGTTGCCCATGGTGAGTGACTAGTGACATAGTTAACATAATATAATATAAGTTCAATGGCGTCAATTATCTACCTTATTCATATATGCTCATGGAATGAGGATGTATATTTAATTTACTTTCGGTTGTGCAGAAGAATGCTCCTGAAGTAATTTTAGATGGCTATGAAATGGTCCCTGAAAGTGATGAGAATGCTTTGATGAAAGCAGTGGCAAACCAGCCAGTTGCTGTTGCTATAGATGCTGGTGGCAAGGATTTTCAATTCTACTCGGAGGTAACAAGTCCCTGCCTCATATTAGCAGTACTAGTACATATATACATTTAAAGTGTGATGATTTAGGTAATGTGGAAATTGAGTTTGTGATTTTAGGGAGTGTTCACTGGAGATTGTGGCACAGAGCTGAATCATGGGGTGGCTGTTGTGGGATATGGAGCAACTCAGGATGGAACAAAGTACTGGATAGTGAAGAATTCATGGGGTACTGACTGGGGAGAAAAGGGTTACATAAGAATGCTACGTGGGATCGATGCTCAAGAAGGGCTGCGTGGTATAACTTTGGAAGCCTCTTATCCTGTCAAGTTGCACCCTGACAACTCTAGGCATCCCCGCAAAGATGAACTCTAGTTCACTAGATTTTGCTTTGATTTGGGTTTTATGCTCAAGCCAAGACTTCGTTTTCTGATGTGAGGGTCATTAAAAAAAATGTCTGATAGTTAGGTGCTTAAGCCTATGCAGTTGCCAGTAACCCGGTTGTTTTATGTTTAATAATTTGTATCACAATAAATCTGTTTGATGCTTGAAATGGAATATCAAATTTGTCTTTGAATAATCTGTCAGCTAATGCACACAACAAAAACAAAAATCGAGTAACCAGTCCTATTTTGTTCTTCAGGGGCGAGAACTCAATGAAAAGCCTTAAAGTTTGGATTGACCCAGAGTCCTACCCAATTAGGCAATTTGGGCTTTTAAAGCCTAATTAGCTGGGTCTTCGTACTGGGCCGTGCCTACAGTCAAATTGGGCCCATTTAGGCTCAGTATTTGATCGTGACATGACGTCCTTGTCCTTCAACGTGAAATTAATTGATTTGACTGCTGACAAATTTGACCAAAGCACTCTGCCCTTCAATCAGAAGGCCGCCACATTTCCTCGTCAATAGCATTAATGGAAATTTCTGTGTCTTCATCATCCCCAAGATCATGACAAGCTTCATGTTAACCTTTATACAAGTTGGCTGGCATACAGCCTAATATCCCGTGCGAATTGTCTAGACTCTAGAATCATCAATTGTTTGGACAAATAGATATTTTAAAAAATAAAAATAAAAAATTATTAAAAAATTATAAAATTATCAATTTTTGTTTAGCTTTTAAAAGTATAAAATATCATTTAATTTTTTAAATACTAATATATTACAATTAAAACTTTATTGATATTTACAATTAAATAGTAATTGAAACTCTCATTTATGATTGTAGTTATGATTCTAATATGTCACAGTTAATATTAGAGTAAAATTTATTATGCTTCTAAAATATAGAGTCAAATAAATTCTTATCTAAAAGGGAGTTGAGTCCCAACTATTATTGGAATTCGAACTCATGCACCACTGTTAGATTTAGTTAATCTATATATTTCTAATATCACCTCAAAAATTTATGGTGTGTATTCATTTTTTGTTAAAATCTACTTAAATATAAGGACATACTTTTACTAAGGTTAGGCTAGCTATAGACCCTGTACCCAAAAATAAATGTCTTTGAATCAATCTCTACTAAATTACTCAAGTAACCTTCATAGTTGAGTTACGAGTTGAGAATTTAGGAACTCTCAAGATTTCCTATTATAAAAATAATTTATCATTTTAATTAGAATTAAGGACTTATAATAGATGCAATTTGTTTAGAGTGAGATCTCATTAAACATAAATATACATTAATAATATATATATATATATATAATTTCATTAATAATATATGTAATTTGTTTAGAGTGAGATCTCATTACTTCTTTTACTCTTTTATATGCATTGATATTAACATAGATAAATGGAATTTGTGATTTACCCAAAAAAATTAAAATTCGTAGAAATATAATATATATAATTGTAATTTTTCAGTTTGCAGAAGCATTAAAGAAAACACCGTTAGAGATGACAATGGGTATGGTCATTCGCGAAAAATTTAAATTATTGAACCCGGCCTTATATATATATATAAACACATGTTATGGGTTTTAACAATTATCAAATCTAACCCAAACCCACAATAGGTTCCCACATTTAAAATAATAAAAAATAAAAAATATTTCAATAATAACTATAAAATTAATTATATAATTCAAATATATAATTATAATAATAGCCTAAAAATATATGCATAAAACTCTTGAAATTAAATTTCATCAATGTAAATGAGAAATCAAAATTTCAACATTAAAATAAATAAATGAAATATATCAATCTAACACAAAATATTTCTTATAGGTAAATCATTATCACTAAGATCAATGCCTTACTCTATCTTTTAATCAATATATAAGTATTGTCAACAATATTAACAAGTAAATTTTAGATAGGTAGATTGCTATCTTTCTTTTTACTAAAATCAATATATACCACTTGTCTGCTTACTATTTTCATAATATTTAAAAACTCTTCTAACTCCAAAAAAAATTAGAGGAAAACAAGGTAAATAGGTCATTTAACTTGGGAATATAAATATATATTTATTATAAGAAAAACGTCTTATTATTAATTTCTATTCACATCAAAACATACATTTCTTGGTTTTACAACTTAAGTTGTTTTTCTAATTTCTATTTATATGATTTCTTTAATTTATAACAACTATAAATAAAAGTATATTTAAAAATAAGGATAAACTATAAAATTATGCTACTGAGAGATTATTGGGTATTATAAAAATAATAAAAGGATTAGTGATATATATTAATTTCAGTAAGAGAAAAACTAACAATTTACCTTTTAGACAACTACAATTAACAATTAATTAAACAAATAAAAACTAAATTTTAGCAAGCAGTCATTATGTTCGCGTCATTAAAACAAAACAAGCAAAACTAATCAAACTAAAATAAAGTATCAATAATAATAAACTTGAAAATACAAAATTTCTACTAGTTATTAGTTTATTGTATATATCTTAAAATATATATACATATATTGGAAGGAGCAGGAGGTGTGACTGCAACAAATTAGGTTAGATTTAAAAATTAAGAAGATTAGGTCAAAACTAATAACTTTAGCTTGTATATTTTTATGATTAAATTGTTTTAATTTTTATTTTTATGATTTAAATTAAAAATATAAACAATTGAAAAAGAATGCAGGCGGTAGATATTTAGATCTTTTTCTTAATAGTAAAAGAAAATCAATGAGTTTAAATTTAAAATACTAAGTTTTACCTGCAACTTACAAAATTAGACAGATTTGCATATTAATGGGTAAGTTTACACACCCTAAACACAGCTCACGAGGGCAATTAAAAAATGCAATAAGTGATACAATAAGTGAAGCCCAAAAGAAGGCAAGCCGCCGTACAAATGGTGTTTTCCAGAGTTCACCCAACCCATACCCCTATTAAACAATTATAAATGTTTAAAAAAAAGGTAATCATAATTTAATTTCTACTTTTTATCGAGTTTCAAACAGGTTATCAATTAAGTTAATAAGATATTAAGAGGGGTCCGTCCAAGTGGCCAACCGTGTGGCCTTGATCATCTCAAAAGGACACTCTCAGCCACGCCCGCATTTTACACATCCCACCGGTTTTTCCCAGCTACCGGTCGGTCAAACTATTTATTAAAAATAAAAATAAAAAATTTTAAATAACAAGACAACGTTGCTTTTTTCACCTGGGAAAGGACAAAGAATCCAGTTAATGCAAAAGTACTGTTAGGAAGATAATTATGGGCTTTAATCCGGTCGTTGTCGGTTGATTACTTAATTCACTGTTAATTACAATTGATTAAATGGTGTTAATTAAACTCGTGCGTTTGTAGGTGTTATTGGTGCTTGATTAAATAAACAAAACAAAGTAATTTAATGGCCATAACATCGTGCTGGCAAGTTGCGACGCCTCATCGTAATGGTAACAAAAACAGCAGTTTCAACATTCAACAGAGCTTGAGAGACCGTGTTTCAGGAATCCCTAGAGCATCCAATGATAACCGTATGCCCATTACCAATATTGTATTAACTTGTCGTTCCACTCAAAACTTGTATAGAGGAAAGTAAATGACCGACACCACACCAACCTCTCTCTCTCTCTTTTTCTTTTATCTTTAAATAATATTATATATTACAAATTTAAATTAATATTTTTAATCAAAAAATTACTTTAGAAAAAAAAAATATTAAAATTCGGTTTGTGTAAAGATGGTAGTACTAAATTGAAGTGTCTGTTGTGTAAAGATGGTAGTACTAAATTGAAGTGTCTGTTAAACATGTAACGCTTAAAATAAGTTCTAGTTTGGTAGTACTGTACTTTTCAAAATAAATATTATTAATTATGCTGTAGAAATAATTTGTCTGGTAAAATTTATTTTTGGAAGCATTATGAATTTTTAAAACAACCGAGTTTATTTGATAAATCTTACTATTAAATAGTTGTAAAAATATAAATGATTGAATTAAACATAATATTGAATAAAATTTATTTACACATTCATAAATATATATATTATATTTTTTCAATTGTATATATATAATAATTAATGATAAAATAAATATTTTGTATTGTTAATTTTATTTTTTTATGTCAAGATAATTGGTAATAATAATATATCTTTAAAGTTGATGATTTTATTTCATAATCAATAACGATAATGTTGGATTTTTGAAATGTATATGAAGATATATATAAAATTGTATTAAGTATAAAAGTGATTGTCAAAATCATATTTTGAAAAGCTACTCTTTTTTTTTTTTTTTCAAAATCTACTACAACATGAGGTGATTTTTATCGAAACTGATTCTTATAAAAATTTACCAAACACTAAACCCAACTTTTATAATTTTTTTTAAATCGCTTTTAAACTTTCAAAATGAAATCCCAAAAAGGACCCTAACTTTGTTTTGATTTTATCTGTTTGAGCATCCACCAAGGCACCAACTTCGGATAAACTAACAGTGCTCTTATTATAATCTTCTGAATCAATTATGCAATGCTTCTCCCCAAAAATGTAATGACTCTGGAAAAAAGTGTTAAGACACTTAACTAAAGAGTGGACCACGCTCTACTTTCATCATTGTCAAATTTCTTCTAATCAAAGAAAAAAAGGGTTAAAAAATCGGGTGCCTAAAGGCGCAATTAATTCACCATTCCGCTACATTTTTTGTCAAGTGTAAACCTAAACAAATTCTGAAAAATCAAACCACACGCTAAAAATTAATTGAAATGGTTGTTGCATTCCTAGGTTAAGGTTAGTACCCAACACTCCCCTCAAACTGAAAGCAACCATTTGATCCCATTTATTTGCATAACAATTTTAAGCTCATTTCTGTTCCCTACTCCATTCCGCAAATGTAAAACTGACTTTTTAGCTCTCAGCAGGCTGTTAAGCCACAGGGTGGTCCATCACAATGGAACATGTGGTCCTGTAAACTTGGCTATTTACAGTGATCAATGATCAATGATAATGGCCCTTTCCGGTCACACAAGAGGACTAGAGATTTGTCATTTTCTCGTCTGTGCATACCTTGGTCCGCACAGTAATTAAAAACTGTCGCCGTTACTATTATCGTTTATCATTACATGACAGCAACAATACGAGGATCGACAGGCACTGTAGTTAAAAAAAAAACACAACCGGCATCACCACTCATGGTCTGGATCGTGGAAACAATCAGGTGGTCCACGTGTCAAGCCCCCATGAAATCAAGGCAATTGAATTCAATTAACAAAGCCACAAACGGAGGAGATGAGGATTGAGGAAGCTGTACAGATCGAACAGGTCATTCTATAATGCCATGCGAAAGCTGGTGCATGTAACAGTAAAATGTCAAGAGGCCCCAACTTTTTTAAAAACAAAAATTAAAGCAAAATGCGAAATCTTTCTTTAACGGACATTGAATGTGACAAAAAAAAAAAAAAAAAAAAGGGGGACTGATGACTGAATGAGAATGCAACAAGGGAAGGCCAGAAATTATATATGAAAGAGGCTGAAGCTGATCATGAAGGCGTTTAGGCTTTTAGGCTCTGCAGCGCTGATGAACAACTACAACCTGGTGCACTGCTATGGTACGGAGCAAGGTCAAAGCTTCTCCGGCCACCAGTGATGCCATGTCAGCGTTGAATCAATCATATGTGGCATGAGAGAGGTTTGATGTTATAGCTGTCAGCAATTTCACGTGGTCGTCTCTTCCTTTTAATTTCTCTCTCTCTTTTATTGTTCGTAAATTGCAGTTTACGTAGACAAGCGGGCCACGGCCAACTGCCAATTGCTGCAACTCGAGTGATATTCATGGAAAGGAGATCGTTCGATTGACCTCACACTTACACCCTCTTTGGCTTTTTCCTTCCCTTTTTTTCCCACTTTCCTTCTTTCGTAATTCTTTATTTTGTTGATCATTATCATTTGCTTGGAATTGCTGCGTCTTCTTTCCAGTTTCATTCTTTAATTATTTCAAATATGAGAGCATTATCTCACAAATAAGATTTGCACACTGGCCGGGTATTATTATTCGACGTACATTTTTCGATCCTCTTTTTTATTTTTATTTTATTTTTTAAATTGAGAAAAGCTACTCAAATATATATTCTCTTTTATTGCCATTATTAAAGCTGAGGTGAACAAACTCCCACTCATGCACATAAATTCATTTTTTTAGTTACGAGAGAAGTATTTTTATGATACTGTGATTGAAATTACGACAGTAATATAATAATTAAACAAAAATTATATAATAAAATATAAAACTTATAAATGAAAGTAAAATAGTTGAATTAATATAAAACTAATAAATTGATATATTATTGATAAATAAAATAAAAATTTATAAATATAATATACAAGTAGTAAATCAACATATATTTCAAAATAAAACATAAATTTTGAAATGAAACATAAGACTTGTAAATGGAAGATAAGACAAGTAAATTAATATAAAATTGATAAATTAATGTATTACTAGTAAATAAAATAAAAACGTGCAAATATAATATAAAACTAGTAAATCAACAATGATCGTAAAACAAAACATAAAATTGAATTTTGAAAATGGAATATAAGAATTGTAAATGGAAGGTAAAACAAGTAAATAAATAAAATATAGTAAATTAGTATATTATCGGTAAACAATATAAAAACTTACAAACATAATATAAAATTAGTAAATTAGCATTAAATGTAAGATAAAACATAAATTTTGAAAATAAAATATAATATCTGTAAATGAAAAGTAAAACAAGTAAAACTTATAAAAATAATATAAAACTTATAAATCAATATTAAGTACAAAATAAAATATTTTTTTTGTAAATTACACCTAAAACTTTTGAACACAAGCTAAAATAATTTTTTTTTTTTGTAAAGCAAAATAAGTAAGTTAATATAAGAGTTGTTGAAAAAAAAAACTAAAAAAAATGTAAAATAAAAGTTAATATCATATTGATTACCTTATATATTTGATTTTGTATTAAAATTGAATAATGATAGTTTTGCATTTATATAATATATGTGATTTTTTATTAATGATAAAACTTATTCTCAAAATCGAATTTTAAAAAACTATTCTTTTAATGTTTTCAAAGCTGTCATAATTTGGTGTTATTTTACATCATTCTACACCTCCTCAACAGCAACCTAAAATGATCTATAAGGAGTGAAGTTTAAAATTATACAAGTATGCATAAAACTCAAAATTAGGTATAATTTTATTGATATATAATACATGTGTCTAGTAATATAATTTTTTTTATTTTTTTATTTTTTTACTAGATCATATCAAAATAAATAATTTTGCTTAATTAACTTGTGTAGCGAACAAATACTATTGTAGAAAATAAAAATAAAACAGTTTATAAATGTCCTATAATGAATATAGAATTTATAGTTAAAACAATTCAATAAAATTTATTCCACTTGTTTTCAGGATAATTTATTTGTTCCAATTGATGAGTGATTTTTTACTATATTTAATTAAAGTAAATGAATAAATTATTTTTCACTAAAATTCTTTAGAAACTATGTTAATTGTTTTAATAATTAATAACCTATGTTAATTGATTTATTTTATATTTTATTTACTAATCTTATGTATAGTTTACAAAATTTATGTTTATTATAGTATTGATGCCGTAACTGTATAATCATGAAATTAATTATAGAATATTCCTATGAGGGATAAAACGAAATTGCTTCATACAAAAAATGCTGGTCGAACACCACCCAAGGTTCTTAAATTACATACTAACTAAAAGAAAGGAGCTTATGAGAAATGGGTAATTTGCTCAAAATCTTAGCTTGATATGTATAAAAAGAGTAAAACGAGTCTCAACGAGAACAGATATAATAATGTTTAAACAAATTTCTTCTTCCCAAACGGAGGCAAGAACTCGTAGATCGAAATGAAAGGAGCTTGGAACTGGGTCAAGAATTTGAAATATTAACTCGCAAATGGAAAGTTGTCTTAAGAGAAATGATCACTTAATAATTCGATCAGAAGACTTAAAAAGACTGATAGGTCAAATTCTAACAACAGATCCTACATAATTCAACTGTATAAAGTCGTCCATTAAATTTTTGTCACACATACATGCGAATGGTTTGATGGCTTAATTATTAATGATCAAATCTACATTTCAACGAGGGAAATCATTACAGGTTGTTGCTGCCTGCTGGTATTAGTTACCATCGGTTAAAAGGTGAAGTTGAACCTACTTCCTAGGTTTTTGACTTTCTCTGAGGTCCAAGTTGCCAGGTTTCCTCTTGCATGTAAATTTTCTCGGATGCGATTTCAGAAGATCAGATACTACAACGATGATTGACACCTCTCTTTCGCTTCAAATACACGGTATAATGTATAGCAAAATTCAGCTCTCTCTGCAGATGTGTAAGCCGAAGTCAAACAGCTAGCCGTTTCCCTTTGATTACATACAAATACAGAAAACTAGGTCAAAACGAAACTTTTATCCAGATATTACACAAATTAGCATCTAAAGTTAAGATATGACGTGGCGGCAGCAACACAGTTCACTTTCCCAAAAAAGCCAACGTAGCGCGCAGGAAAGCAAAGAGACTCTTTAGGGGGAGACGACTGCAAAGGCATTGGCAATAGTAATTAAAAATATCAGTGAATGTGAAGGCACGCAGACTAGCAGCGTAGCCATACGCATGCCCACCCAACACACACACACGCACAACGGGTGATGGTGGTGGTGGTGGTGGTTTATTTTTTTCCCTTGGTCAATCCTTCATATTATATAATAAAAAATAACATTACCAGAGGCAAAGATGCTTCAACGTTTCCAATGTATATATATTCATAATTATTGGCTAAATAAAAAATCTCAACCCCAAAACTAGATAGTAATTTAATTATATAACTTTTTTAAATGTACCAACACTAACACTTTTTCTATCTTTTTTGCTCTATTCCGAACTAGCAACCAGCACTACGACTTTTGAAACTAACCTGAAAAAGAAAAGACAAAAAAAAAAACAAAAAAACAAACAAAGAAGAAACGAAAGTAACTAAGAACAAAATAAAATACAACAAAAAGAGAGAGAAGTAAAATGGAAGTGATAGCATTAGCAGCGGTCAGCTAGCTAAGCCTGAGAAAACAGGCTATATATAAAGAAAGGGCTCGGTGCTCAACGAGCACCCATTGGTGAGATAGCGCTGCAGGGCACATTTAATTTATGCATATATGCACACACCCTTATCCGCATGTCCAAGAGATCGAGCCTCCTTCTCACTTAATTAGGCGCAAGAACCGCACAACTGCTACTATCTCTGTCATCGTCATCAACCACATCGCCGCCGGTCGTGCTAATGCTGCTGCAGCTGCCGCCAATTAAGAGATGGGTTCGGTCAGCGTAGTCAGACTCAGAGTTATTGGCAGTATCTAGCGTATCTGAACCGTCTTCGCTGTCATGATGGTCATCAAGATCAGTGACTACATTTGGATTGGCGAGTGAATGACCAATGACGTCGCCGATGACGGACATGCACTGCTTATTGTGATCGAGACCAAGTCCAACAATGGGTAGTGGCTCCGTCAGTTGCGTCCCGTCTCGAGGCGGCGAGAACACTACTGGCAAATAGTGGTCCATCTCGCTTGGGAACTTGGAGTTCTTGAAGTGCTCTTTCAAAGCTTCCAGCCCCTTTTCATCATATAATTATTTCCGTTTTTACACGCCAAAACAGCACATATTTTAGGAATTATAGGATATATAATTAATTACGAATAAAATAATTATGTAAAATAAAATTAATTACTTGAACTCTTGCATAGGTAACTTCACATATTTTTCTGGAGTTGAAGACCTCCCAATTTTGAAGATGAAAGGCTTTGTACAGCCTCCAGGTTGCCTCCGGAGACGTCATGTTAACAAACCCATATCCCACGTTGCACTTGTTGCTTTTTTAAACAAAACCAAAAGAGTAAATAATATTTATTGAATTTTACTGCATGTTCTTCCAGATTCTTTTAAATTTGCTTTAAGAAGGCAAACAAAACACAGAATTGAATAAAAGAGAACTGACGACCAGAACTAAAAGAGAATCGAGTTTACTTGAAATCAATGGGGAGATAGACAAAATCGTAAGAAGACAAGGGCTGGTCATCTCCTTCCGCTATCTGTTCGTTGCAGTGAATGCAGTGATTGTCCAACATGTTCAATAACAGTTTCTGGCTGCAACAACATATAAAATAATTAATCATAATTATACTATCTAGCAACAATTTAACAAAATAAAACAAATACAAAATTATAATTTTGATTTTGAGAGCTAAACCTGTATTTGTTAGGTATGTTCTTGATCATGACAGTGGTTCGGGAATCTCTGCAGTTAGACCCCGTCGTGGCATCTTCGCTGATTAGAAAACGAGCATCGAATTTCTTAGCGTGTTTTCCCTTCCATGGCCTACTCCTATTTCTAACTTGCTGCGACTTAGCAATAGAGACTATTGACTGATAGCTTTGGCTTTTCTTGGAACTTCTCCTGGCAGGATTAATATTAATATCCTCAATTGCATTCGCCAACGACGGAGAAGCCACCGAGGGTTCGATTGAACAAGTCACGTTCACATTATTAGGGTTCCCCTTGAAAGAATTCGAAGGTGATTTCTTTCTAAAATGTGGGGCTTGTGAGGCGAAAGAGCGAGGACTGTAGGAAGGCGGGTCAGCAGACAATGGCGGAGGAGGACAATCTGAATTTCTTGTTTGATAAATAGTAGAGTAATTAAGGCTGCTGGCGCAAGATGTTGAGTTGGCATAGAAGAACTTCTTGCTGTGGCCGCCGGGGCGGCTGAATTCGATGACAACGTGTTTTCCGTAAATTTCCTGCCCATTCATTTCTTTAAGAGCCTTAGCTGCATCCCTTACGTCATAAAACTCTATAAATCTTTGATGTTTCTTCAATGGTGTCTCTCTTAATTCCTTCACCGGACCTGTAAAAGAAGTATATTTCTGCGTTTCATCACCCAAAGAAACTTGTAACAATTTAAAAGCTTCTGTAGCTGGTCAACGGCATTAATGAAAAGGCAGGAAAACGACCCACTGGGTTGAACCAAATGGCTAAGGTCACAACAAACAATACACACCAAAAAATAGTGAAAGAAACTAAAAACCCAAGCCATGATAATAAAACATTCAGATCTTATGAAACTGACAGAAACTTCATAAAATCCCCAAACCAAAATAATAATAATAATAATCATATACTAAAACCCCGCTAAAACCCACAAAAAAAAAAAAAACTTACCAAAAGCCTGGAAAATTTCTTTGAGAGTAGAAGAAGAAACCCCGGAATCTAAATTGAAGACGACGATAGTGCCCTGATTGTTCCCATCAGGAACAGCATTACACGTCGGAACAATGAACTGGGCCCAGACGGGCCTGCCAGCGACGAGCCCACGCGCCGGTAGAGGTAGTACTGGGGCATACGAGTTCATAATCATCAAGCTCTCCGCAACAACTTGATTATCATAACAACCAGTAGCTAAATTATTATTATTATCATTATTCATCAGCATCAACCCGCTACTGTAAGGATTCTTTAACCTGTAGCTTTGCTGTTGCAGTTGCATGTGCTGCTCTCGTATCTCCTTAAACGCCATTTCCGCGTGTCTCAGATCATAAAAGTGAACTGTCACGATTCCTTCCATAAGTCTCTCCATTTGAACCCCTCTCACCTCGCCGAAAACCTCTAAGTCCCTCCTCACAATCGTCTCGCTGACGTCACCCGGCACATAACTCAACACCAGCGTCCGCGTGGGCCCCGTGGACGGAGGCGGGAGAGGCACACCCACTTGAGGGTGCGTGGGGTACTGAGCGTAACCCACGCCACCAAACGGCACAACTTGGACGTCGTTGGAGGCATAGGGAGGCAGTGCTGGAGGAGAAGCGGCGCCGTACGAATAGTAAACTTGAGGCGGTCTAAAGAGTGTGGTTGGTCTGAACTCTTGCGCTCTCGGGTCTAGGTTTCCGTGAAACCGGCTAATACCGGTTTCTCCCATCGGTTAGTTGTTTTCCCGGCCGGGAAGCAAACGGCTGGCAGTGTTCTGTCAAATTCTCTTTCCTTGCCAAGCTTTTAATTTCTCTGTGAAAAATGTACAAAATGGTTTTCTTTTATTTTACGTGCCAAAAGTTGCTAAAAATGTCCCCTGCCATCAAATAACTTTCGTGAAATTACTTTAGTACCCCTGTCATTTTTCCCCCCTTGGGAGGGGGATGTGGTCCGTACACGTGGCGGATGGGGTGACTGTTTGAAAAGAGAAGGGATGATAAGATGGGGGCGGGTGTAGGGGAATGCACGCACACGGTGAACGCACACACGGGAACAAAAGGCAGAAACTGGAGAGTCATAATAACTGCCTGGTGACTGCTACTTTTTCATATTGCTGTCTTGACTACTCATAAGCTTTGCTTTATATATTTTGACTTCCACGATTAGCCTTTTAAATTTACTTATTATTGCCTAATAAAATTAATTCAAAATAAATAACACAAAAACAAAATCAAATTTATTTCTCTGGGCTCATGGCTTCATGCAAACGTGATGGTGCTTGTCGGAAATATTTGAGAAAAAAAAAAACAATTGAAATTGGAACGTCAAACCGTAATCCCTTCTCTATATCTGAAGCACAAGGCTGGATACTAGCTAGTGTCACAAACTTTAAATCAAAATTTATTACAGCTCAAGTTGTTTTGGACCGAGTGCTAGTTTGGTAATAATATAATTTTTTAAAAATTGTTATTAATTGTATTATGGAAATAATAATTGTGAAAAAATTAATTAAGTATTTTTGTAAATTTTATTTTTAAGAATGATGTGTATTTTAAAATTAATTATATGTGTTTGGTAAATTTTATTGTTAAATTATCATTTGAATACAAATAACTAAGATATAACATCAAGTAAAAGTTACTTCAACATATATATATATATATATATATGTCAACATATATATTTAATATTTTTATTACGTATATATAGTAATTGATAATTAAAAGATAATATTTTACTTTATTAATTATGTTATTTCAAATCAATTCATAAAAAAAAAAAAACAAAAACCACTGCTTCCATCAAATAACACCAATTTGCTATAATCAAAATTTAATTTATGAGATGGTCCTTTAGAAACACACATAAGTATATTGATAAAGTTCACATTAAATTTTATTGAATATTTATAAATTAAAGAATAGAGTAATGAAACACATACTAACCCAAGTGGTGATCTTGCAGGAATGATATTTTCAATATTAGAGAAGTTTTGATTGAATGGAAAATAGGAAGAAGAAGGATTTGGTGTTAAAAGAGCATGCGGGAAGAAAAATAAAATAAAATAATGATCATATAAAATATGTAGTGAAATTTGTGGAATTGCATTAAATATAAATTTGTTATCAAAATCAGATTCTGAAAAATTACTAATTCCTTATTTTTTAAAAGTAGTTGAAAGGTTATTGAACACTAAAATTAATTTTTAACTTTTTTAAAATTATTTTTGAGTCTCCCAACAATCAAATGGGCTCTTAATAATATATGTAAGTTGGTAAATTGAATTACCAAAATTAGTCCAGGTATAATGGGGGTTAACATTAGTTTCTCCATCAAATGCTAATAGAACAGTAGCTGTGTGTTACAAAACAAGTCGGTATAATCAGCCAAAATTTTAAGGTAATTGACTGTGCAAAATCTACAAATGGGAAATGTTCTGTTTGTTAAGATGCAAAACAACTGGAGTAAAGACATAAAAAGCACACGATGTGCTGGTGTTTTTGAGTTGGGTGTTAATAAAAATTGTACCAAAAAGATGATAAAATGAGCTGATAATCTTGAATCATAATGGCCATGGAAAACGACTATCCTTTTTCTTTTTGTACCTTTGCCATTGATTAAAATGTCAGTGTTACCTGCGCTGTACTGGTTGCCGTGCTTTTTTACTTACTGGTTTCGTTTAAAGGAGGGATACTACTGAAAAGGGAACCGTATTATTATTATTATTATTATTATTTTTTTATAGCTAATGTCGATAAATTTACGCTTCTATATGTAATATACATGTGAAATGAATCGTAAGTCGTAACTAAGACCATTATTTAGTGACAAATATCCATTGGACATGAATTAATTAATAGAGGCTGCTGATTGCTGAGCTGAAAAGATTGTAGAGGAGCATTCATTTGGGTAGAGGAGCAGATGGGTGTTTTCCATTAAATAAATAAATGATGCATTGGATGTGGATAAAAAAGCAAGAGTTTGAAATGACATGCGGCCCATCAATATTCAATCGCATTTAACCTCCAAAATCTTTCCGAATATCCGCTCTTCGATGAATGAATGAATGAATGAATCCTGCAAACAAATAGCTTTCGCTTGCTTGCTTGCTTGCTATAGCTGCTGCTGTTATTATGAGTAAGAGGAAGGAAGGAAGGAATGGCTCAAACTAACTAATATAATAACATTATAAACAAAACGAGTTGGTGGGAGAGCAGAGCGAAGCAGAAGCACACGTGCGCCGGAGATTCTAGTGGCAGGACGCAGGGCCAACACGAGATTTCCGATGCTCCGCCAAAATCGAAGTTAATTCATTTTAATATAACCAAATTCCACACCCTGCTTACTTTGCATGCACCAACCATTGTCTCCCCACCCACTTCCCTTAATTTCCTGTCGCTAATTCATATAATATATTCACGCTACTTTCTCAAACGATTATAACATTCAAGTATGTTTATTTGGATACACTACCATCAAAAGTCTTACTCAGGCATAAAGCAAAAATTTATAATTATATGGTAACATTGACAAAGAAGGTATACATAACTTAAAGATGTATACAATGAACAATTAGGTAGGATGATTGATAGAGCGGATCCATTGTAGTTTTTCCCTATTATTCGTAAGCAATAGAAGCTTTGATACTTTATTCGTTCACATTGTTTGATGAGCCTAATAATTTAAGTAGTAGCTTCCTAGGTTCTATGGCCGTGTTCCCCATTTTCTCCACATAAATTCATGGGCCACAAGCGCCACCTTTCTTCTGTAGAGGCGATTGCGACACAGCCACAGTCCCACAAACCTACCCTTTTTTTATGGAGATTAAAAGTAAGTAAAAGGGGTGTAATCCCTCTCCCCTCAGTCCCCACCTACCCCTTTTTTAAGGAGATCTTACTCCATTAAGTTCCCCACCCACCCACACAAAAACATTCCATTTGTTGAACTAGCCGACCTTTCCAGTAATTTTCTTTTAACAATTAGGATAAGGACTTGCACCAGCATAATAAAAATGCAGTCAGTTTGTATCCTGTCATTGAGAGCCACGATTTACAGACCCTTCCAACACGACCATAATTCGATTGGCCTATGAAGGGCGTGTTCAAGAAATAGCCTTTTAACTCAGACAGAGTGGTCCATGAGAGCGAGACCATCCTCCTTTTCTCCCCCTTATTACCAGGAATGTTGCGGTCTAAAAAGGCCCTGTAGACCACCACGCTCGTGGACTACTGTTTGCGTTGGTATGCGTTTGTCCTGTCACCGCGACGAATCAATTCCCAGTTTTTGAACATGTGTTCAAACAACGGTTTATAAGCATTTTCTTAATGTGGTCTAACTTGATGATGTGGAAATGTAAAAAGATTGATGGAGTCGAGAAATAAGGTTTTTGAATAACGAAAATTTTATTAAAAAAGTCTGACCAAAAAAAAATTAAGATTTTGGGTCATTTTTATACTAACCTTACATATCAAGAATTTATCAAAATAGATCAATTTAAAATATTATTTACAACAAAATACTCTTAATCTAATTAATGAAAATAAAATAAATAACATTCAAATTCGATATCTAAAAAAATAAAAATCTTTAAAAAAATGACTTAAAATTGAAAAATAGCCAAGAAAAAAAACAGAATTTAGGTGATTTTTTTGTTTGATTCATATCGTCGCAATATTCAAAACGATATATTATATACGCAAAACAGACACCTATAGGTCAAGTTATGACCTCCGTAATATATCCTTCTCATCCAATATAACCATCCTACATCTGGTCTTAGGTCCTAGGCAAGCTTTGAGAGTGAAATTATATGCTTATTTTAATCACTTTCCAAATACAAATTCACACTATGATCAAGAATGTTCGAGTATTAAATTATAGGGCAAAGCATCTTGATCAAGACAACAAAAAGAAAACTATATTTGCTGATTTCAAGATTACACTTCCATAGAAAGTTTCACCATGAAGGAAGCTCTATCTTTATCTAGATTATGAAAAAAAAAAAAAATTACAGAAGCCCATTTGAATGTAGAATCGAGAGTGGTTCGGTCTTGGTTTTCTTGGATACTCTTTTGTTTATTAGTTTTTGGGCAGGTTAGGCAGTGGGGGCCTTCAAGTCCATGCATAGCTTGGGTCCTCCAGCTTAAAAGGTGCAAAAAGTGAAACTAGATCCTGTCTAATGAGACATAAACTAAGATGTTAACAATCCCATAATACCACACTTTTAAATACTCAACATTGTCTGTTCTAAGTGGGCTGATATTCATCTATTAAATAGAATGATAAATAGTTCGCAACTTATGAACACACTACTCATGGACGCAAAGTGGTTGAATACTTTTATGGTGCAATTTACTCTTATTCTATCTTATTGCAGAAAAAGAACGATGGCTCATCCATGTCAGGCAGCGCAGAAATTACTCTCTTCTAATCTGTGCGAATTATTTACACAGAAGGTGGAAGTGATGCATGCATGTGACAAAGTTAACAACATTCCAACAGTGTCGGTGAGATTTTAACTAATTGCAGCCAGTTTTAGGCTTTTCCAACCTGCATCAGGGAAATGTACCGAAAGGTGTATTGTTTGGCTATATTGCTTGAAAGGTTTACATGAAAACTCTTATGAGTGTTGAATTACCCACAAAGTTGCTAATATTAATTGAATAGCTCTATTTGGTGATTTTACTGTTCCCTGCTCTGGGTAAGGGTCAAAATCTAGAAAATAAAGAATCATCATTACTGATTGGGTGATAGATTGACAAGTATGTTAGCATAGCGTACCACTTCAAAATAAACACAGAGCCTTTTCAGGAGGGAAAAATGGACATAGTTATCCAGAGACAGTCAAAATAACATTGTCGCCATGACCACAACTTAGAACGTAGCCCACATCCCATATTGACATGCTGAATGGTCTACAGGTCAATGGAGAAACATTGGCTCTCTCTCTCTTTCCCCAAAATATATACAAACACAGACATACTAAACTAATTATCTGTTACTTGGGAAAGCACCATCTTTGAGTGAATGAAAAGAAGATTTGTACCTCTGTGCTAGTCCAAACATGCCAAGTGTGCCTCCAGTGTGAAGCATCACCACATCAGCATCCTGTTTCAATTTCTCATCACTGAGGAGCGTTGCCATCTCCCAGGCAGCTAAAGTATACACAGGATCTACTAAAATACCAGTTGACTGGGCAATTCGATGGCATGCCTCTATCTCCCCTTCTAACACATTGCCAAATCTGGTAATTGACAAATAGTGAGAGAACTCAATACACTAACTGAAAAAATAGAGCTGAAAACGATTTTTTACTTTCTTTCTAGAAAAACATACAATTACATTGATCTCCTGTGCTAAAAATGTTTATATCATTTAAAAAAAATGATAATGATCAAGTTTAAATATTATCACATGAAGTTTCTACTTCCAACTTTTCCCTCATAATTCTTGTAGAGTTTCAGAAAAAAAACTGTGTACATACAGCATCAAATCAAACAGTTTAAAATTATTAAAAGCAAAAATAATAATGATTTCTTGATTATAATTTTGAACAAAACATACATTGGGATGCAAGGTAGATCTAAAATTTCTTTCTCAAAGCTTAAGAACTAATTTTAGAAAAAAAAAAAAAAGGTTTGGTGATATTGAAATATATGAGTATCAGTTTGATAGCATCGGCTATGACAAAAGCAAAGAAATTACGCACTTTCTCGGTCGACAACGCTCAACCCAATGCACAATTTCACCATCTACTTCATTTAAGCTGCTGTTCTTAAGAAGAAACCCAAATAGTCTTTTGAACTCAGAAATCAAGTTTTTCTCCTGTTGCTTGTACCCATCAATTGTATCTGCCAAGGCTATTGCAGTTACCTCCCATGGAAGCCTGGGAAAAAGCAGTACCAGTGGTGAGTGAGCTGCTACAGGGTGAAAAGACAATGTATTCCTGGGATAATCATCTAAGAAGAAAATGTAATCATTCAAAAACCCCTAGACAGTTTGACTAGAAGTGTATTAAAGAGTGGAACACACCCTAAACATATGGCTCCAAGACCTAAACCAACAGCTGTTGTCCCGGTACCAGCATCCACAACAAATTTTATAGCCCTTTTTCTTCCAAGTAAATGATCCTGGGATAAGTACTGCAGCAGACGAAAGACACCTGATTGAAATAAATTAGCTGTGTCAAGCTATTGTAGCAATAACCAGTTGGAAAATAAGCGGAAAAAGGAAAAGAAAAAAACACCCAACTGAAAACATCAATATTTAAAACAGTAAAATTAAGGGAGATCTTTAACATAAAGGAACTGACTTCCTGGTGCATCTCATTGACATTCCTTAAAAGAATACTCTTATCAATCACATTGATGTCAAATTTAATGGCAATTTACCCTCACTTGCACCACACTTAAGATCAGGCCTTTATGTGATGTGAATCATTCAAAATATTAAGGTATTAAGTCTTTACTTCACTCATTCAAGCATTATAAGACTCGAAGATGAAGTCTCAGAGTAACGTCAAGGTCTGGAAAGATATGGGAATAGGAAGATGCAGTAAACTTAAGAATGTGAAACCTCATTGGACTGATCTGAGTTACCAATATTCAGTATCTTTCCTTTTGCCAATTCATTAACATCTAGTCATTAACCAAAAGGACTTCTCAAAAATATATGTAGCAGAAATACAAGTAAACTGAAAGATGACAATCTATATAAAATTTTGTGGTTCTTGAGTTACCTAATAATGCTACAGCATCCCCTGCACCTTCATTGACAATTAACACCTTCTTTCGGCAGTTGTCAATGCCTTTATGAGCATCCATTTGCCCAAGGCATGAAGCCCTAGATTTTTGAGCTGTTAAGGATGCCTCAAAAATTTCATTACACCATACAACATCACCGTTATTGCCTGCAACCAAATTTGCATAGCTCTTCAGCATTTCTATCCTATGGGCATAATGAGTTCTTGGCACGTATGTGACCTTTCCATAGATTGTGGAAATCAAGTTATATCCAGTCAGAATTTGAGGCTGCTCCCCACGTAGCAGCAAATGTGACTTTAATCCTCTCTCTGCACACGAAACAGCTGCAAATATACACAAATAAGTTGTTTGAAACAAGATACTTGAACCAAACAAGGGAAGAATTCTGTAGCAGGGAAAATTCATTCTTTGCAAGAAATTACATACCAACAGCAGTTGCATGTGCACTTTGACAACCTCCACATGTAACCTAAAAAAAGTCTCAGCTGAATGTTATATGGTCTTCAGAGCCCCTAAAATTGAAACAGACACAGCTTACAATAATAATTTCATATATTTAATGCCATCAAATAGTTAAAATGAGAGAAACACAGAGACAGGGCTGACATCTAACATTCATAAATCCACACAAGGGATTGGCCAAAAAAGAAAATTGATTAAATGCCGACAACCATCTGCCCCTAAAAACATTAGCAAAATAACCATGAGGCCAAGTAGTATTACTATCAAGCAATTATCATTTGCTAATCCTGCTGTCATACAATACTAATTGGAGTGTGCTATGCACTTTGCCAGGTGCAATGGTATGTATTATGCATGAAGATGCACTGAAGCAAAGATAGACATGCTTGTTTCTTAAAGGCAACAATAGGATGCCTTAAGACGGGGGCAACAAAGAAGTGCCTGAAACCAGCTAACAAACTATTACTTTTAACATTGTTTATTCACTCAATATCCAAAAGAAATAAAATCTCACCAAATCAGTCACTATATGATCTTCTAGAAGAGGAAGCAGTGCATCCATCTTTCGCGCTTTATTACCATTTACCAGAGGATGCAATAAATCATCCCTCACAACATAGAAGCATCGATCTTCATCTCTCATTATCATGTCATCACCAAGAAACGGACAAGTATTGTTTAAAAAGGAAATGCCACCCAAGGGTCCACCTCCATGCTTTTCTGTTGTAGTAAAATGCTTGATTTGGTGAATTTTAGAATCAGGACTTGTCAATGCCCATTTTCTGTCAAGCAATCTAGACATCAACTCTTCACCACTCATTCTCACATTGCATGTACCCTGACAAACATTGATGATTGATCACTTTCAGAAAAAATCCAGTGAAAGTTAGCATGTAAGAGATACGCTACCCATTTATAAAATTTAGGCAATTTAGTACTACGTTGAAGGTTTATTATTTATAAAATCCAATATAAGAAAAACTTAGGCTCTACAGACTTAATAGATCTTGACAACAGACTTCAAACAAACAAGCTAATTTCAATTATAACAGAGAAGATAAAAATTTTAGTCTATCATAAATAAAGACTACACTTTTACTGAAAATGTTGTTTCCTGTATGTCTATGAGTTTATGGGTGAAAGGGAGAAAGAGAATGGACCTGAGGGCTGTTTGAAAGCTGGCCTGAAGCTGAATGGAACGCCTTTTTCATGATAATGGCTGCAAATGCCGTTTTAGTTTTACTATTCAGTAATCTTTGCACTTTCATAGCCCTTGCTGGGAACTTGGAACAGAGAATCAAAGAGAATACAAGGAGCTGCTTCGCACTTCAGCTTGCCATTTAGTATTATCTTCCTCTCCTGATGCTATGTGGTGTAACCAATACCCTCGTAACCCTCCGTCTTATACTTCCCAAATGACAAAACACCATTGACAAAATAATGACATTACCGAATCATTAAAAAATAATAATAATAAATTAAATACAACTCTATTACTCTGCTGACTATAAATTGTTACATTTCCCAAGTAAAAAATAAATAAATAGATAGATGAAACACACACACACATTTCCCATTTCTTTAATTTGCTTCTCAAGCTATACACGCTCTTTCATCAATTAATCACAGCTCAACTTTTAATTGAATTTCAAAGTTGTAGACACTGGAATCAAACCATGGATTCACAAAGGTCAAAATATACCAAGCAGATCAACAACAATTTATGCACCACGTTGAAAAGTTTTATCATCTAGGACTGGCAAGCACCCATATGGCTGGATCATCAACAACAATTTATGAGCTGCTATGTCTTGGTTTCACTGAATTGCTGGATGACTAGCTTGGTCTTGAAGCCGAAATTTTCACCTAGAAGAATTGAGAAAATAATTAAATGAAATAATATGACATACAATGAAGTCAACAAAATAAAAGGACAAATAGACTTTTTTAGCAATGTCGCAATTATAGTTATCGCCATGCTTATTGCTTCCATTACAGACATCATCGTCATCATACTAGTAGTCTAGCACTAGCAGTCAGAATAATAATAATAGTAGCACGACTTTACGGAATTTCTGCAGAATAAGATCCAAAGATGCCAAAAATATCATTTGAAAAAAAAAGTCCACCAAGAATTCGAGGAAAGAGACTCATTAACAAAGAACCTAACTTTTTAATCATGTTTAATGAACTAAGTACTTATGATTTTCCATTATTAGCATAAATAACACTACCTACAATTGATTTCTGCTTTCTAATGTTTAAAATCATACCAAGAAATATTAACAATTCCCAAATCAGTAACCAGCCCATTATTTGATAAGACTTTTGACTTGTCTAACCCAAAATTGTACCCAATTCTACACTCTACTATGAAGCTTATGAAGCCAAACTTACTTTGACCAAACAACATTATTAGCTCAGTTAAAGGAAACTACAATTGAAAAAAATTCAGCTGAAATGACTGAATTAAAAGAACCTGATAAAACTAAAAGTAACTTATAATAGTCTATTAAAGACATACAAAACATGAAGATACATAAACAGGGGTCTATTTTCTTGACACTACCAGGTTTTGGATTCAAAATCACCATATTGCAATAAAAATTGTTGTGATTCCTAAGATACAATATGTAGCAGCTTATATATTGGCAATCATAGTCAAAGATGGTTGTCAAACTTCCTCGCAGATCAAGAAGCTAATAAAGACCAGGTCACACTACATTAACATATATCAGTTTCTTTGCTATAAAGATATTGAATATTATACACGTCTAATCCAAAGTCCTGAAACATAAAACAAAAGTTCACTTCAAACATTCCTAAAGCTAAACTGCTAGAGAAATGGAGAACTAGCACAAGCATTCAATGTGTCCTACAAGGAGATAACTTACAGCGTAAACATTTTGACAGGCAGCAATACACTTAAAATAGCTTCGCTTACCATTAAGCAATATGCTAGTGTTAACTTACAAGATAATGACTGATGATTAATTCAGTTGCACTTACATATGCCTAAAGTCTTAACTTTCAAATTGATTGCTGCTTGCTCCTTTATTTAGAAACATATAAGATAGTGATTAATCCTGACCTCCATATGCCATTCGGTTTTCATATTCTCATGATCATAAATTCACTTGTAGGAATATCAACTCCACTATTAAGAACCCAAACTTGATCCAACAAAACTATGAGCTCATAACTTCATCAATTGGATAAATAAAGTCACAATGACTGCCAGCAGCTGCTTCAACACACCATCAACAAACCCATTCTCACTTTAATCAACAAAACAACAGCTTTTTCAACACATCAGCAAACCCATTTTATTCTAATTAATAGACCAACGCCTGCGGCAGAGCAACTTCATCAAAGCATCATCAAATCCATTTTCATTTTAATCCACAAACAACACGATCAACAGAGCGGATTCTTCGATACATTCATAAACACATTTTCATATTTAAATAACAAAATAATGCCCAATCACTGATTTCTAACATGCAAACAGTTTTTTCAAAGACTAACCTTCCGCAGGCGACTCTCACTCGACGCCTCACCCTTGACTATCATCTGTTCTTTCCTCGTCCGTTCCTCTGCGCTAAAGTTGCAGGATTACGGTTGATTTCTTTATCTTCAAAGCATTTAGAGACGGTGTATGTGTGTGTTTGGGTTAGATGAAGGAGAATTGCTTTTGCAATGGATAGATTTGATGAAAGGGAAAAACACTCGTAAATCTGCTGGATATATTACGTAGCAATAGATGCATCGGATAATAACTTTTTTTTTAAATTTAATTTTTTGAATTTAGAAATGTTATTACGCATTTACCCTCACCCATTAACGATAAATGAAACGGTATGCAAACTATGGGGGAAGAAAGTGGAGATAAGCTGATACTTTCTATCAAAGTGAAGATACGCAAAACCTCAGGGACAAAAAGTGAATATTACCCTTTTTGTCCTGATAACTTTATTTATATTTGGAGGTACTTCAATTTATTTTAAATAATTTTTAAACTTAAAAAAATTAATTCTTTTATTTTTAAATTTTACTCTACAGTCACAACCAACCACAATTACGGAAGACCTTTCTAATTTTTTTTTTTAAATACCACTATTTATACCAATCTTTTTATTAGTCTATACTATTAAAAGTAACAGGAAATTAAATCTCTTAAGGAGAATTAATATTTTAATATAAAAAAATCATTAGTATTTTAAAAAATATGTTTAAACGGAAATGAAATAGTACAGCAGTGAGGCGCAGAGAGAGAGAGATGTGGCAGTAGGGTTTTACTAGGGTTTTCTGAAAATTCGCCCTTGCACCGCCGCACCAACGCAGTCACGCCACCAATGTCCAATCACCATGCAATCACTGCCCTGTCGCCGGAGCCTCTCTCAGCATCCGGTCGGAGCTCTGAGAAACTAAGTCTCCCGCTACTCCAATCAAAAATGAAATGTGACCCCGATGGCTACGAAGCCGAACTGACGCTAGTTTACAAGCAATTCAACGCGGCTCTCGACTTATTCCAGCAACAAGCAGCTCTCAACTTCAGCTCTATTAGCGGCATTGGCAGCGACCCTAACGTGGCAAAAGACCTCAGTGACCGAGCCATGTTTTTGGCACATGTCATGCCGTTTTATCGCAACCAACTGGCTGAGTTCCCGAGTCAGCTCGCCGAGTTTTTGAAATCGTCTGCACCAACCTTGCCGTCCGGTCTTAGGTGCCACGTCACCCAAGCTCTCATTCTTCTTGTGAACCGACAGGTATATGGTGATGATTCTCTAAAATATTATGGAACACTGAAGCTAATAGTTTACTCGTTATTTTCTTTATTTTGGTAATTTGTTGTTTGGAAAATTTTGAAGAACCTGAAAATTAAATCCATAATTCTTTATCAAACACATGGGATCAAGATAAACAGTCATTCGATGACTCAAAGCGATAGTTCTATGCTTAATCCACTGGCCTCAAAACATTACTTCATTTTGATAGGAATTAAAAATATAATTTTTTTGTTTTATGCTTTGAATTTGACATGAATATTTGCATTTAGATAGTTGATATCCAAGCCACCCTTGCGGTATTCATGGAACTTCAAACTCTGGGTGATCGGAATCTGAGAAAGTTGGCATTTTCTCATGTTATTCATAGTATCAAGCGCATGAATCAGAAGAATAAGAATGAACCAAAAAATCGAGCACTTCAAAACATCGTGTTCTCAATCCTACAGGTCGGTTTTGGTGTTCCATGTAAAGATCCTGGTATTGCTGTACAATATAAGTTAATTTCTAGGTTTGGACTGATTTTTGTATAATTGTATTTTCTCTAGGCAGAGGATGAAACTAGAGCCAGGAGAGCGCTTACTACTCTATGCGAGCTTCATCGGAGAAAGGTGTGGTTCGATGAGAGAACAGCCAATGCTATCTGTAAAGCATGTTTTCATTCTTCATCAAGGTATGCATTTTATTTCAACTTTTCATGGATGATTTGTGTACTACATGTTGGAGTTAAAGAAAGTATCATTTGTATATGAATCTGTCAGGATCATGATTGCTGCTCTTTCATTTCTCCTTGACTATGAGAAGATTGAAGATGATGATGATAGTGATGCTTCTAGTGATGAAGATGACTTGACCACTCACAATCCACAAGTCATCCTCAGTAAAGAAGCTGTTTATAAGGTTAGTAGTTGCCCACAATGTTTTAAATCACTCTTATATTCTCATTATGAATGTCAGTCATATATTCTCATTATGATATCAGTTTAGCAAATATTTCCAAAATCTATTAGTGGACACATTGAAAGCCAGTGGTACATGTAAGACAATTATCTTTTATTGTTGTGTTCCTAACTCTTTTAGAGAGGAGTGGTGTCATATTTTCTGTAATTCACTAATTGTGGGAAACACTAGTTGCGAAATTTGAACATTGCATTAGTTTAATTTCAATGTTGTTATTTTGTATTGGATTTCAGGCACAACACAAAGGTACAACTTCTAGCAAAAAGAAAAAGAAAGCAAAACTGCAGCGTGCCATGCGTAGCATGAAAAAGCAGCAACGCCTGTCTTCAGAAAAAAGCTCTTTGACTTATTACTCTCCTCTTAACCAACTAATTGATCCGCAGGTCTGACACTTTTCATTTATCATAATCATTAACAATATTCCAGTCAGATTCCTTTATTTGTTTATGGATAGAAGGTAATTTTTAAAAAAAATTCCATTTTGCCTGCAGGGATTTGCTGAGAAGCTATTTTCTCGTCTTCAAACTTGCAATGAACGATTTGAGGTGAGCATTCATTGATGTTTACTTATTGTTGCCTCCTATGTGTATTTTTTCCCTGTCCTTAATTTTGAGTTTGTTGATGTGTTGATAAGTGAGTTTTTCCCCTAAATTTGATCCTAATGTGGACACTGGTTATCTGGCACCAATGTTTGATATTCCATGTATTCTGCTTCTCACATGTCTTGCATATTCATTGTCGTTTCACTGCCGTATTTTTTTTTTGGGGTTCACTTTTAAGCATGCAATTATGATAGTAGTGAGCAAAAGTAAAGTTGCATTTAGATGTCTGAAACATGAAGAAGTTTGGTCTTGGCACTTGGAGTAGCTAAATTGGGGGGTTTTGCGTTTTGCAATTGCTTAAGGGAAGCCTTGGAAAGGGAGATGTCATTGTTTATTTGATTAATTAGTGCTTTCTATGAAAACAAGTAAGCTTTATATCAACTACCATTTTGTTCAAATAATTTCTGAAACTGAAGAAGGTTTTATATGTTAACTGAGATAAATCATATGAACAATAAAATTTGAGGTTGATTAGGGTCCTATTTTTCATCGTACAAATGTGGTAAATATAATTTTGATAAAATTATAAAAGATATATAATTTTTTTCATCATGCAAATGTAAAATTCAATCAACTTAACTTTCAAACTACAACAACTAATGTCGTCAAACACTTTAGTACTATAGCTTTTAAGCTATAGCTACGCAACCTCAATCCCAAACATAGTTTAAATCAGCACAAAGATTGAAGACATTGTAACAGTGAATGAATTTTTCTGACAATACTTATTTATCAGTAATTTCTCCACACTGCGCATTGCTGCGAGTCAAGGTTGGGATTACCTAATGGACATAGATGTTGGGCTTTCATTATGTTATAGAGGAAACTTTTGGTTGTGTTTTTATTTGATCAGTTCTGAGTTAGTTCTCACCAAAACTTGTTTTGCATATCTATTTGACGTTTACTCTTTTTGTGAACATCAGGTCAAAATGATGATGCTGAAAGTGATTGCTCGAATAATTGGGCTTCACCGGTTGATTGTATTAAATTTTTACCCTTTTCTCCAAAAATACGTTCAGGTATATAATTCTAACTCATCCATTGAAGTTGTAATTCTGTTGGTCAATAGAGGTATGACTGTATTGGCTTTTGCAGCCTCATCAACGTGATATCACCAATTTGCTTGCAGCAGCAGTTCAGGCTTGTCATGATATGGTACAGTTAGCTTCTGTTTGTTGTTCTTTTGGATTTGATGTGAAGCTCTTTTTTTTGTTTATTTAGTTATTTATTCTTCCAATTGAGTTTTAACAGTTCTTTTCTATTTTCTTTTCTTACTTTCTATAATTCTGCTTACAATAAACCAGGTGCCTCCTGATGCAGTTGAACCTTTATTCAAACAGATAGTTAATCAGTTTGTACACGATCGTTCACGTACAGAGGTATGGCTGCTTCATATTTTGTTTTCAATGAATGACAGATTAACTTATCATTTACCTTTGCTTGTTTTAGGCAATTGCTGTAGGACTGAATGTTGTTAGGGAAATATGCTTGCGCATGCCGTTGGTAAGTACCTAACTACTTATAGTGGTCGTTTCCTTTTGGACGGTGTACCCCAAAATCTGATTAACTCATATGTAAATGTCGCAACTTATAAATGCGTTGTTTTAGCTATGGTTGAACAATTCCTTTTTTTTGTTCTTTATTTTGATATCTGAATGCATTTCATATTTCCATCTTGTCTCTTCTGTACTACTTTTAGATGAATGCCAGTTTACAATGTTCCAATGTTATTATTTATTTATTTGTTTTGGCTTCTAGTTGATGACAGAAGATTTGCTGCAAGATCTTGTATTATATAAGAAATCACATGAGAAGGCAGTTTCCGCAGCTGCTCGATCACTTATAACTTTGTTCAGAGAGGTATTAATAACTTTCTACTGCTGTGCTATTTTGTTTTAGTGTGTGTAGGAACAGTGTCTGCAGTGATATGCCTGGTCTATTTAGGTAGACTAATTACTTGTTTGTTTGCAGGTTTGCCCTTCTTTACTGGTCAAGAAGGATCGTGGCCGCCCCAATGACCCCAAGGCGAGGCCTAGAGCATTCGGGGAAGTCAGTGTTGCTAGCAATGTTCCTGGTGTTGAGTTACTACAAGATGGTGATGGAAATGAATCTGCCTCTGATGGCTCTGATTATGATAATGATAATAAAGAGAATATTGACACTGATGGTGATGAAGAAAACCAGTTATCTGGTGATGCTATTGGAAGTGAGGATGATGATAGTGGAGATGACAATGCAATAGATGAAGACAATGATAGTAATAATAGTATTGATGATGATAGTGGTGTCAGTGAAGATGATCTTGATGGTGATGACGATGAAGAAGAGGAGTTAGAGGCAGAGGATGTTGATGAGCTTGAAGAAGGTTGTGACTCTAAAAACAGTGAAAGTGATGCCGGGGACGGCAGTCCAGTGACCAAAGAATCTATGGCAAAAAAGAGGAAGTTTTCTGATTTTGATGGTCAGCTTATTGCTGCTGACACAAGTCTTCGTGCTCTGAAGAGATTGGCAGAATCAACAATAGGCTGTGTGTCCTCTGACTCAAGTGATGGCATTCTTTCTAATGAAGATTTCCAGAGGATCAAAGAACTAAAGGTGTGCCAACTTGTTCTCAAGTTTATTCCAAAAATTAATCATGGTGTACACTTGTATTTTATTGAACGTTACTGACTGGACTACTGGTTCATACCAGTTTCCTTAACTTATGTTGGATATACAAATTTATGCATTTATTCTGTGGTTCTTTGTAATATATTTTAGGCAAAGAAGGAGGCTAAGATTGCTTTGGCTCAGCAAGGGTTTAAGGTTCCAAGTTCTGATCAACTGAGCATTAAGCGTGTGGACCCAGTCAAGCTTGAAGTAAGTTTTCTATGCCTTTATTGGCTATATTTTCAGCTTGCTCTGTTGTTGGTCACTGGGATTTCATAAGCTCAAAAACTGCAACCTTTCTGGAGGACAGGGCAATGCTAATTGGAATCAATTTTATATGCTTCGGATACTAGGTAGAACCTGTAGAATGAATGAATAGGTAGAGGTATCTTATATCTTGGAAGCATAGTTGGTTGATGGATTGTGTGATTGCTTCGACCATATGATAGTCCTATATAAACTGCGAACTCTAAGCATGCTTGAAGTGAGATTCAACTACAATGTGATGAACTGTGTGCAATAAGTAGTTAGTATACTCGATGGAAATTTCATCAGCTTAAGGCCATCTTGAAATAGTAGATTTCATTGAATTGATTGGATAAAGAGATATTTTCATCCCAGTTTCCAAATTCTTCTATTCCTATATCTTTTCCTTCCAATTTTACCTTTGTCATGTTCCTTTTCTTCTTCTTTGCTGCCACGAACACATTTTGACTGACTTCCTTGTTGATGCAAATTCTAGGCTCATGTACGGCAAAAGTTAAGCAAAGAGGAAAGGCTTGCATTAATAAGAGCAGGGAGGGAAGACAGAGGGAAGTACATGGCTCGAGCTGCTATTAAACAGAAAAAGGTACACTTGTATTTACAGTGCTTTATTGTCTATTCTTTTTAAACCATTGATTGAGTGGCTGAATTAATTCAATCAATTGTCCTTTAGACACTGCTTGCTGACATATTTAATGGGCTCCTTACTGTTAATCTTTCCAATTACAAAAGCACAAACTTTTCCATGATTCACCATTTTGATATCCTGTAATGTTGTGATCAGACGGGTGGCTTGAGCAATCGTCAAAAAGAACACAAGAAGGCTATGCCTCTTGCTGCAAAAAGAGCCAAAGTTGCTAAATCTCGACAAGAGAAAAAGAAAAAACAGCAACGAGCGGGCAAACAGTTCCGAGGAAGGAAAGCGTGGAAATAATCCTGATTTGGGGAACGAACCAAGTTTTGAAATTTGCATCAGATATAGCTTGTTCTGTCTGTATATCCGAGCATGTGGTCCAAAGAAAACATTTTTGTTTCCAATTTTCAATTTAATTGCATTCCTTATCTCGGACGTCTGATGAGTTGAGATGATCCAACATATTAACTAATGCCAAGTCTACACGTAACCTACCATTAAATTCAATATCTCAACTCAATTGAGTGTGTTAATATCAAACGGCTATGGTGCACATGTGGTAGTGGCATTGCATCCAGTCGTTAGATCTACTTAGATGGATGAATGGATGAAGCCATTGAGATCCAACAGCTGCGTGCAATGGTGGCACGGTACTACTGCTGCATTATAGTTTTCTCCTAATATCTAATCACTGTATTAGCATTTAAGTAGATAAGTCTTCCGATAATAACTAGTAAATGCTCCAAATATCAGCAAGTTGAAAGTGAGAATGAAATTCCGCAGGTTACGAGCAATTGAGCATGTAGAATACCCACCGGGTCTCCTGTAATGGTAATGTTGGTTACTTGGTTTACTAGAGCTTCAAGAAACTAGCAATAGCCTTACACCTTGAAGAGACTCCAGTTTCAACATCACAGAAGCTAAGTCTAATCTAATATTTTGAGTAACTATTAGCATAGACAACAAGCGGAACTGAGAATGAAAAAGGAAATATGACAACAGTATAACTGCAGAGCAACCTGAGTGAAAGGACAGCCTATTCTTCTACTAAACATGAAGGTGAATCACTGCTATGACCAAATATTTCAGCAATGTCACCCCAGTCCCCTTTTTCTCTTGCTTCCCAGTAGCCACCCATGTAACGATAACAACCATCCTCATCCTTGCAAAACCATCTTGGCTGCCATCCACTTTCCTGCAATTGCCTTGCCTGCATTAAAAGAAAATAAAAGTTGCTCAATGTTATTTCTACCTAGTAAAAGAAATAGAAGAAAGTTCAATGTTATGGCATGTTGAATTAAGTAAACTAGTGCTGGAACTGATCTAGACTTACGAAGGTAAGTTACAGGAACATGGAACTCAATTCAACTACATTAGGTTAAGGCAACAATATTAGTTGCGCAATTCTCTGTACTAAATATTATCTTCATCATAGAGGGTGAGTAGGGTTCCTTCTTTTCATAGTCATTTGTAGAGTTTTTAAGTCAAGTGTGCTCATTCCAGCAGCCAAATCTTTGAGCGACAACCCAAACTCTGACAAGTGTATTGCTAAACAGTAAAGGCAAGATTAGACCTGTAGTGGGAAAAACGTTATAGCTATAAAATAAAAATTAATAAATTTACTGTAAATATGACCCTTTGAATAATAATTTTAATAAAAATAATAAAAATATTATAAATTTTTCATCATACAATTGTGGGATAAATTCAACTTAGCTTCCAAACCATAGCAATAAGTGTTTACTAAACACTTTAGTGCTCTAACTTAAAAGCTAGAGCTGTCCAACAACAATACCAAATAGGCCCTAAGTTGTATACCTGGTCCCAAGCTAAATCAAATGATTTAGTAATTTATACCCTAAATTCATAAGACCTCGTATATCCAAGGAGAAACACAACAGAAGATCTCTAGGTGAATACCTGTCTCTGCAACTGTTCTAGTCTCAGCTTCTCCGCATTTGCTAATTCATATTCTCCATTTTCTAAGTATCTCTGATCTGGCCTTAGCCTTGAGTCTGTTGGAGGCAATTTATCCAATAAGCCAGGGGTCAGCTCATTTAAGGATATCGCAAACGGGGTGAGATTGTATCTTGTCTTGGTAACAGTTTTGCCTCTTTCCCACAGCAACACAGCTTCGGTCAATGGATCATATCCCTTAGGTTTTGTCGTCGGATCTCCCAGAACATAGTACATAGCTTCGTCCCACTTACCCACCAACATCGCTACCTTCTCTCCTGTTCTATTATCTTGCACAAATCCATGAACCTAAACTCAATTTTTTTAAAAAGAAATCAATTGGTTAAATTATACATGTATGTTTTAAGTGCATATTCAAGAAGTTATTTTAATTGTAATACAGTGTTTTACATATTTAAGGATATATAGTCTCCAAATAGTATCTTATGAAAAGAATGAGGGTTCTGCTGGATAGATCATAAATCAAATGCAGATAATTAAATGCCTGGAATTGGTAAAACTGGTGTTCCTAAGAAAACCTTTGTTTTTTTGTCAAGAATAAAAAAAATTTAAAAAAAAAAAAAACAGAAACAGCAGTCATGCACCGAGAAAAAGCCCGTTGTCCGTCAAGTGAACACATAAGAGTGCCCAAATGATGTCTGTTTCAAGTACAAAAGTTACCTGATGTGGGTTTCTGTCAATGATAGACTGCTCCTTGAACTTTAGTTTGCATGAGTAATTGCCACTGCCCCTAATGCGCATGGTGCCATAGTGATCACAATAAATTTTCCCAAGTATGATATTGTATATGGAAGTGGTGACCTTGCTCCACTGGAAGGTCTCGCCATCGTCAAACTGCAGGGTTAGGACACCAACAGGATCAAGCTGAATAGATCTACCCCAAAATTTCCCTTTGAGATTGGAATCAGCCCAAAACTTCCAGTCTCTTCCCTCACAATGACAAGCAACGATCATAGGATGATGACTCACCTGAAATAAAAGTGACTTGTCAGCTAACAAGTGATAAACAGAAAAGTGTTAGATGTCAGTGTCATGTACCTTGTTAAAAATGAGGCAAAATTTAACAGGTGAATTCAATTTTGACTCCAGTATTTTCAGGTAAAAGTTAACTAATAGTGGAAGAAAGAAACAAGCTTTTTCAGTTGGAAGAAAGAAACGTACTTTTTCTGAGAAAAAGCGGAGTCCTTTATCTGGATAATCAGCCTCATAGGTTTCTCCAAGAAGAGGATTGAAGGGTTTGCACTGCCGACCTTCAGTTGATGCATAGCCAGATACAGCAAAGGCTGCAACGTTTAAAATTCTCATCAAATCATTCCCCTGCACCATGTAAATTCCTTGTCTTAGACATTCCTTGTTAGCATGGAATGAAAACAATGTCAACACCGTCTTACAATTTACAATACAAAGCAAGTTCTGAATGTGTGTAGACTTCTTAGTGAAAGTAAATATTAAGCTTAAATATACAAAACCCAATAGAAACTACTTCCTAAAAGGATAAATATTCGAACACTTTCCACTGAAAACCATTTCTGTTTCTAAAAAGGAAGTGATATTTGCAACTTCTACACATCTACTAAATGTCCTAAACAGGCTTATTTGGAAAACAGATTATCTTGAACAAAACCCAGAGCCCACTGAATATCAAGCCATTCTGAATATCGTCACTCAATCAACCAAGAGGCCCACAAATCAGCGCATATTTTATCATATTGCAACAATCCTCTTTTATCCTTTTTTCCCTATGGGTACCACGTGCTCTTTGGCAATGTCTTGTAATTGGAACTTAAATGTCCTAGGAGTAGATAATTCATAGAGAAGCTCCAAAGTTTATAGAGATACATACTGTTAAGGAGCAATCCCTCAATAGACTAGAACAAGAACACCTGAAGCTGAATAGTAATCACATATTTTGTCTACCCTTTTACACATATCACAAATTGACCAGAAGTCCTACGGTCAGTAGGATCAGCTGGCTCCTCGCAGTGGGGAGTAAAGTGGTATCAAGTCTTTTTGAGATCCCAAAGCAGCAGTTAAGAATTGGGAAGTAAAATTACTTAGATCCTCCCCTAAGATCCCATCAAACAAGAAAAAATTGTGGATAGAAGAGGTTATCATGAATAAATTTACGAAATCCTGGTTGAAGGTTAAAGGGATCATCAATACTACATACAAATACATAATTGAACCAAGAACACATCAAATACATATAGTGAACCAAGAACAAAGCTTAAATTTATTAGCCCAGGCAGTCATGACTTAATCCATATAAGCGAATAAGATAATTAATCTATCAGAAATAAGGCCTATACATAAACTACCTGGATTGTAATTTAACTGGTAGATCATGGTTTAAAACTGGTTTGCCTCAAAAGAAAGCAAAGCAGAGGACCTGACCTGCTTTCCCCATGCCGATGCTTGATCGACCAGGTATGAATATTCCAAATCCTCGAAGCACTTCTGCAGTGAAGACAGTGGTTCATTAAAGTAAACTGGGAGACAAACTCCAGACAAGTCCTTTCCAATATTGTCCTTAATAATTGACCATAAGCCAACTGGTTTCTCTTTCTCCTTTGGTTCTGGTAGAGTATCCCTTCTTTTAACATATGGATACTGTATTGGTCTGATTTCATTTTCAACCCCTCGTAAACAGTCTGAAAATAAAAGTTCTTTGTCATATATGCAGGTGTGTCCCATTGCTTCCCTACTCCGATAAGAGACACTTCTTAAAGCCTCCGAAGACAAAAAATCATTTGTGTCGAAAAATATTCCATCATCTTCATCTGTTTCAACATCTGCTCCATCTTGACTTTCATTTTCTGCATCAGAATCACTTGCACTGCCCTCAGACATGACGGAATAGAAATCTGAGACACAAAGAAGCTAAGAAATCAGCAAAAAATTAAAAATGCTGAGTTTTAACTCATTACAAGAAATTCTGCCCAATACTTTTTGCTTAAAATGAAAAATAAAAATACAACTTTTCTTCCTGCAATTTCATTAAGTGTTTCTAATTGAATGATTAGGAGCTAGGGACCGAACATATACCGCTGAGGAGTTAAAAATAATAATAATAATAACAGTTTCATCATAAGCAAAGAAATTAAGAGTTAAATAATAAGGAATGCTCACATGGCCCTTTTTCAGTTTCACCAACTGCATGGCAGTATATGTGAATATGTAACCTTTTTCATCGTAATGCTTTATTTGGAAAATTATAAGCATCTCTACCGGATGAGTTGTATTTTCTTAAACAATAACAGATTTGATTTCTACGAGCTTCCCGTGGTCGGTTAACAGTATTATTATGCAAAATAAGATATATGTTCAAGGAAATCAACCTAGCTCCAAATATGTTGGCTCTCTTGTATTCACCACCCTCAACAAGTACATATTCACACATATTAAGCTTCTACATATGTATAATAGACATGGCCAGTTCATATTCTAAGAAAAATGGATGAAATAAATTATTTCCATTGAAGAAGTTAAAAAAGCAGAACAAACCACTATATCTTCTATTCCCTTGTCCGCAATAAGAATCACGCTCCTTTGTCTCATCCACTACAGTAGCTTCCAGCTCCATTTTTTCTGTCTGCAAAACAATTTTAAGAGGAGAAATCACCAAAAGGAAAAAAAAAAAAATTACATAGGAGAAAAACACAAGGAAATTGAGGACATGAGCTGGAATAACAACAATGCAGAAAATCATAAGATGGTAAAAGTTCATGACGCACTGAGAAATGGCTGCATGAAACTTGAGTAACTGAATTCCTTGAAGCAACTTAAACCAACCAATTAATTATGCCATTCAAACACGTCTGTACCATTAAATAATACAAGACAATCACGATGATTCAGCTCAGAATTTATAATGCCAGTCACTACAGATTAATGATTATATCATGTACGAAAAGATGAGGCTGAACCTAGTGATTGGTGGCAAAACCTAAATCTGTGAAATGTTTCCAAAAAAACAAAGAAGAACAGAAAACAGAACAACCCCTCACTAATTCCAATGCAAATGGTGACACACTCAATTATCCTTCCCAAGACTTGGTTTAATTTACCAAGAGATAGAGAACTGAATTGAAAAATGAAATCTTGTCAAATACCTCTAGTTGCCTCAAGGTCTCCAGTAACATTATATGTTTACGTTGAAGAGCGTTCAACTGGTTTTGCAGGTCAGAGTGTTCTGAGAGCATAATAGACTCACAGTCTTTAATTACTGAATCACCAACGCCTTCCTGCAATAATCGTAACCGTAACCTCTCGGTTGAAACAACAACATCTTCAGAAGGTGAAAAATCAGTGCTTGTCAATAATCTCGGAAAGAGATCTTTGGCAGCCTGCAATGCATCAATCCACACAGTTCTGTCCTCTCTAGATATACAACGCAAGTGAAGAGTCTTTGTTCCCGTGAATATTGTAAGCCTTTTATCGTCTGACTTGCTTGCACGAACTGAAGATACCTGCGCACCATATCACTTCAAACTCAGAAACCACTCAAAGAGACCAGCATTATTTTCCTACTAATGTATACTTTATTTATCAGTAGAACAATAGCGGATTCATTTGAAAAATACTAGAGATATTTGTCATTAATATTTCATCCAAACATAGTCCTAAACTTAAAGATTCAATTAACAAAATGAACTTCCATCTATACAATGAATACTCCGACGGAAAGAGGCAAGTGCAAGTAAGTCAACAAAATTGGCTACCATTAATATTCTAACTTTACTTTCTAATGGCATCAAGGACCACAAACATATCAACAAACAAATTAAAATCTATGCAGTTAAAGGAACAAACCTTCAAGTGTATTTCACCAAAAGGCTTACATTGGCGAGCCGCGAAGCCGAGCCGGTGACTACTCCAGTTAGCCTTTCTCATAAACCTAATGGAATCTTCACCGATCACTCTAACGTTGTTATCTCTAGCCGGACTCATCAAAATCTTATCCGGTCCATGAATCTTATAATACGACAGCACTCCATCTTCAAGCACGAACCATCTCGACCTCCATCCTTTACCGTAATTCACCCACTTGTACAAAATCCCTGCCACGCTGGCACTCACGCCTCCGCCATTTCCGTTATAACGAGATTCCGTCACTGACTCAACGACGACGTTAGCAGCTGACGACTTATCGCAGTCAGTGCCGACGGAGGAGACCTGAGCCGACAAACTCGATTTAACTGTTTTAACAGCGGCTGTTTCATGACCTAACTGACAATGAGCTGTCGATTTTGCAACCACGGGATTCGCCCGGTCCCGATCGATGGAAACCGGAGCAATGCAGCACAGAGGATTCATTTTACAAGCACCAAAGCATTCACAATCAAAAACGACGACGGATCACCTAAATGTTTTATATCCTTTGGCTGAATACAGTGAGAGGAGGAGTTCCGTATGGTGTAGGAGGCTCAGGTCGGGCACGGGTAGAGCGAAATGCGAGACCCGATCGGAGCTCGAAGGAGGGACGGAGAGCGAAACGAAACGTTTGGGAAATGACATAAGATCGGGGAGCGAAACGGTGAGTACTGGGGATCAATGTGAGAGGCGGAGGCGGAGGCAGTTGCAATTTATGAATGTCGTGCAGCGCGCTAACAGATCCATTTATGGCAGTGGTCAGCAGAATTCAGTGTAGAGTCAGTGTTGCCCTCCAAACTCTCCAAGCTAGGCTAGCGCCTACGACTATGAGATAAATAAAAACTTAAAAAGAGTGAATTATTTACAACCGCTAAGAATTGGAGGAACAGGTATTTAAATATATTACAATATAGATGATTACTGGAAAAATAATAATAATAATAATAATAATCAGTTTGTGCTTATAAGTAACGCCAGTAAACAAAACTTTTAAATAAAAATTATAATATTTTATTGAAGTTAATATCGACGACGAATACAAGAATAACAAGATTAAAAGTTAGAAGTCCACTTATAACAGCATATTTTTAAGGCTTTACTTTGTAATAATCGTAGTTGTTAATCATATATTTTTCAATCAAGAGAAAATGTCATGATACTACATCTTATTAAAAAAATTCTAATGCATTGAAAATAATTTTTTTTTCCCGTTTAATTTGTTTAATGGAGCCTCAATTTTGTAAGTGAAGACATATGTATTAGAGACTAATTGAGTGCAAGTGTGTGGACGTTCAAATGATTTTAAAATGCAAACAAAACTAAAAAATTAAAAGATATATATATATATACTTAAAATGCATTATTTCTATTTTTTAGTACATTGAAGTTTTTATTTTTGTTTTTATTTTTATTTTTTTAGCTCCATCTAGACGATCTAAAAATGTGTATGTATGCACCTAAGCACGACTAAATATCTCTATCCCTCAATTTAATAAATTGTGATAAAAAAAACAAAACAAAACTCTAATGCATTGAAATACAAAATATACATTACATCTTGTCTTGTCATCTTATAATTTAATTCTCAATTAATAAAATGAGAAATCATATTGGGAAAGTTATTATGACAAATAAACTAATAATATAAAAAGCCACCAATAGAAAATTAGCACAAACTATTTCAACGACTAAAAAACAAAAAAGAAAAGTCATTGGTTGGTCACAATGCTTATTCTCTTCACATTATTGTATTGATTTTTTTTTTTGTTTTTCACACTTACATATTTTTCCACGGATACGGTTGTATCTCCAACGTTATTTTATTAAAGTTAGCTGTAATATACTTGCAAGTAATAAAAGCAATGACCGTTGCTTTAATGAGCTCGTAACTCTTTTGTTTCTGTTTTATGTTATTTATTTGTTTTTTTTTTTCTTTTCTTCGCGCGTGTTTTGGCTTATACTATGATAATGGGAAAGACAGCTAACGTGCGCATTAGAGAAAAGGCAGTAATTGGGGAGGTGGGGAAGAGTATGTTCGTTGGGTGAGGGGAAGGTGTCTTTTCGGGCGGTGGCCCATGGTCGTGATTGATCAATCGAAATGACAATTTTGCCCCCAAGTGCTGTTCTTTTTGTTGGTAACTGGTTGATTTTGATGTTGATTGAGGGTGCTGAAGTCATTTCCCGTGCGAAAGCGATTATTGAGCACCGGATGGGAACCCCCCTTATTGGATCATATTACAGATTTTTGGGATTCATAAGCTGAGAGAGCTGCTTTTGTGTCACGAGTATGCATTGTATAGATAATGGCCTGCCTCTCAAGTCTTATCTATTATACATAACATATGGTGCGTGTTAAATTTTAAAGGGGCAGGTAAAGGAAAAGAAAAGATACCTTATTTCAACTTAAGTTGACAATTAAATAAAATTGTTTAGTTGAAAAAATATATATACATAAAAAAATAATTATCTGATTGACGATATTGTTCACGTTATAATCAACAATATTACCGTATGGTGATATCTGAATAACTTATAATTTTAACGTTATGGGTAATATATTTTAAAATTACATCGCAAATGTTCTTACTTATATTTAAGATTGCTAAGAAGAATAAACTTTGTGGCGTCAACATAATATTTTGTCATAATTCAATATTTTCCTCAACAAATATCGACCTCTCTTTTTCCGTATATCACGAAAAATAGCTCCTCTGTTGGGGTGCTGCTGCAACCACTCAATTAGTAGCTCATCTCAACTGATGGGCACGCTTTCTCTGTTTTGCTGGCTGCTGGTTTCAGTAAATTAACTCACGCGACAGAGACCAAAATTGCAAGAAATTAAATTGGTTTTTTTTTTATGGTTAGGTTTCGGTGATGGAAAAGCACGTTACATAGAGTAGAGTAGTAATAATGATTAATAAATTAAAGCTCTGATTTTTTTGGAACCCTAACCACCGTCACGACAATTTATCATCATCATTCATTATCATCATCTGTGTTTGATGCTTACCAAACACGGATCTCTCTCTAAGAAACGCTTGGCTCTATTAAAATTAAATTAAAAGCTTCCATCAGTTGACTCATTTTGGCTCGGGATGTGATTGCTCGTGCTAAATCGTGAAACTATAGATGGAAAAGTACAGATTGTAAGCAGACTGCGCATCAGCGTTATGTGTTGATGGGGGAGAACTATGGTGGGACGGAGATGCAGAACTGTGACAGGTCTTAATATCGCAGCATTCTCTCTCGCAATAAATTATTATGCATATTAATTTGCTGTGACTGGAGCCCATCAAGATATGTAGACAGCATCGGAGGGAGGAATGAGTGAGTGTAAGTTACATCCTGATTCGTGAATGGGAAATGGTTGGCAATTAAAAAGAACAAAATTGACAAGCACTGCACCGACTGCCGGTGGTGGCTCGGGTTTTGCGAGCACGGTTTGGGTATCGCAAGTGCCGAACACGTGTCACGTGCACGTGCTAAACCAGAGTTAACGAACGTGATCACACATGCAATTATACAGGTGCAGATTTTCTTCTGATGTACGCCATATTTTATTCTAAGTTGCGTGGATTATGGTGCCTCGGAATTGCTTGGCTGGCTAGCTTCAGATCTCTTCCCATTTCAAATCAATAACGACGTCGTTTCTGTGTACGCTAGGGACGAGTTCGATTACAAATGAGGAATTGAAATGAGAATAATTTGTTTATTTAAACAGTAAGAATGGGTTTTATTGGCATTAATGTATTTATTTTATTTTGAAATTTGAATGAATTATCATAAATTATTGATATGCCTTAATTTATTACCGTAATTATTATTATTATTATTTGTTATAATATTGTAACATTGTTATTATTCAAAAAAATTATATTAGTAATAATAACAAAATTATTAACTATAACAATAATACGATGACAATAGTAGAAGTAATAATACAATAATTATGATAAATAAATAAATAACGAAAAATTGATTGCCGACAGTAGTAGTAACACGACTGGCACCACAACAATAGTAATTCAGCAACGACAATGACGACAGCAGCACAGAAGCAGCAATGACTAGTAGTAATAAAATCAACGTACAACAACAGAGTCAATTAGTACGATAACTAAGATTCTCTTTTTTTATAATTGAGGATAAAACATAAATTATGAATTTTTAGTAGGGATAGAAAACTGAAGGTGCTTCAATCACTGAAATTAAATTAATTTTTAGCGTTAAAGTAAAACGTTATACCTTATCAAGTATTCATTTCCATGCTTTAAACCACCAAGTGAGGTCTAGGTGTACATGTCAAAGACACTCTAACTCTCATGTCATATAGTTTGAAGTAGAGTTTAGAATTATGCTTTTGATTTCTTTTAGATTTTGGAAAGAAACTTGCCAAAAGTCTTTGTCTCAATGATTTTGGCTCTTATTTATAAGCTAAAAAGTGCAACGTGAGACATGGTGTCCGATCTAAATAATCACCGTTCTTTTATCTTTTTTTAATTTTGGATCATCAGATTTATAATTGTTTTGCCTTTATATCATTTATGGCACGTGATTTCGTCAATAATCACATGCCGCTCATTTGTTTGGTTTCATTGTCATATTTGTTAAGTTTATCCTAGGTCCCATAAGTAATCACATGTCTTCTATGCGACATTATAATGTTATCCAAATTCTCTGTATCTCAATTTAAGTTCGGATCCTTTTTATTTTATACTTAAACCGATTTCGAATAATTATTGGGACACGTGTTACAATATAAGTGGTTGTTAGGAATTAAAACTCTAATAGTGATTCTTGAAATTATAGACCCCCCATAATTTCATTTCAATTCCCAAACTTTAATTTTATAAGTAAACACCTCATTCATTATGATTTTAGAATTCTTATTCACACTCCTTGTAAGTGAAAACATTGTAATGCAACTAAATTTGTTAGGATTCAACCTCTCACAAAAATAGCGTGTATAATGTAAATCACCTTTTTCAAAAAAAAAATGTAAATCACCTAATTTAGGCTCAGCCCAATTACTGAGCCTATTTCCCTGCAGCTTAGTCCACCAAATCTAGGCTGATCGCGGGCCAAGTTAGCCCATTGCAACAAGTTTGAAGCATGGTTTTTATTTTTATTTCTTTTTTCCAAAATTCATTTTTTATATTACAATTAGGAGTTTACAATAATATAAATTCATATAATTATTAAAGAGTAATGATATAGTTACAAACTCTTATACAAACTGATGTGGCATGATAAAATTAGTTGAATTAAATATTTATTGACCCATTTGATTTATTTCTATTATTTTATATTTTAATTCAACCAATTAATTAAAACCACATCAGTTTGTATAAGATAAGTTTTTTTTTAATACTGGTTATGCACCAGATTACTGCATTACATTATAGATTTACAGCTGCTATTATAGCAAACATTACACCGATGTTAATCAGATATATATAATTGAGACTTATATTATTATATTAAATTCATATATACATAACTGAGACTTACATTATTATATTAAATTATATGAAATACATGCACAGACGAAATGACCCTAAAAAAAGAGGGATCTCCCAACTCTATTTGCATTTCGCAAAAGGATAATAGTTTATAAATATTTAACTCCACAATACTTTTGTAAGGGCTTAAACTGCTGCCCTCACGCTTATGAGGGTAGCAGCCCAACCACTTTGTCCAAAGACCTAGTGGCTATAAGATAACTTTATATAAAAGTTTGTAATTGTATCATCACTCATTATTAAATAATCATAAATTGATGAGCAATAAAGACAATATCTGCTCCATCACTATAAATATTTACAAGAAATGATAAGTTTACTATTGATTCAGAAATCTTGCATTCTAATAGAGAAAATAGTGTTTTACCACTTGACTAATAGCCTAAGATACATTTAAATGGTTAGTAATTAATATGCGTGAATATAAAGATTGGCCTGATCTTAAATTAAATTGAGAAGATCATGCAGTTTTTGTGTCATGATTTATTATTTGTTATGATAAATTATTTTGTTCAATTTGGGATGACTATGTATGGAGCTTAATTTGTCTAACATTTAAACGATATTAATCAAATATGAAGTAAATGGAGATGGATCCAATGTGCATAATAATTCATTCGCGTATTTTATATTGGCTTCACTAGAATTTAGAATTTTAGATCTTCTTACTCGCAATTTTTTATTTTTTGTAACGAATATTTAGCGGGGAGCACGACTGCTCAGAGGAGGAAAAATGACAAGACCATGAGCACCAAACGTCCTTGAATTCTCATTGGTTTCAGCACCATCAAATTCCTCACCAATTCGTTCGGGTTCCACGACTGAAGAACCAAAAGAAATTATCCGCTGTAAACTCAACTACACAAACTCCACATATCAATGCACGGCTACTCTGACATCACTCTCGTGGGCCCCACGGAGTTGCAGAAACAAACACGAATTCGACGTGTTAAAATGTCAACAAAAGAAACGGCCCAGATACACCGTCAAGCTAAATGACAGTCAAATCGACAGATCGCACATTAGAAGTAGGTCGGTCTGGCGAGGTCTAAATAATTGCAAAAAGGCGAAAAAGATAAAAAGAACGTCTCTATGTGGAGGCAGCTATCGCGGTGCGTAGTTTTTAATTGATAGCTAAGAAAAGTATCGTAGTCGAGATCACAATTCGCACATACGGCAAAGGGGAAAATAGAGAAGGGGAGGAAAAAAAAAAAGAGGAAAATGAAAAGACAGTGATAGCAATGATGAAGAAGTTGATGAGAGAGGCTTATCATTTCCATTATCGGTGCTGTTGTTGAAATGGGTGTTGGATTTTGTACCAACTTACAAAGCTGCCGTGCGTTGAGTCGCTCCTTTCACTTGCAATTCAAGTCTTTCGTATATCACCATCACCAACACTTTCTTCACGATCATGTTCCATTGCCTTAACCCTTCTCTCGGATCTCAGTCGCGGATCCCTCGTTACCACCACCACCACGATTCTCACCTCCTTTCTCTTTACAATGGACCCCACTTCTCGTCCTGCCGTCGTCATCGACAACGGCACCGGGTATGTTCCCCATCTTTTTACTAATTTACGAGAATGAATGCGTACGCAACCTGTTTGATGAAATGCTCCTATTGGGTTTTGGTCTTTGTTCCGTTATTTCTTTATTTTTACTTGCTTCAACTTTCAAATTTTTGTTGCTTTTTGGGTTGTATTGCAGGTATACTAAGATGGGTTTTGCGGGTAATGTAGAGCCATGTTTTATTCTTCCGACTGTAGTAGCTGTAAACGAGTCGTTTTTAAATCAATCAAGATCTTCGTCAAAGGCCAATTGGCTTGCACAGTACAACGCAGGCGTAATGGCCGACCTTGACTTCTTTATTGGAGATGAAGCAGTCACAAAATCGCGATCTAGTAGTACCTATAACCTTAGTTATCCTATTAGGCATGGTCAGGTTGATAACTGGGATGCTATGGAGAGGTATTGGCAGCAGTGTATATTTAATTACTTGCGTTGTGATCCAGAGGATCACTACTTTCTGTTGACTGAGAGCCCGCTCACTGCTCCTGAGAGTAGAGAGTATACTGGTGAGATCATGTTTGAGACTTTTAATGTTCCTGGCCTTTATATTGCTGTGAATTCGGTGCTTGCTCTTGCAGCTGGGTACACAACATCTAAGGTTGGTGTCTAAACTATAATTAAATGTATTCGTTTTATTTTGTTCATGAATTTTTAGTTTACTAGGATTGAAGTGTGTTACATTCAGTGTCTGAGCTTGTCATTTTAACAATTTCATTTAATTTTGGTGACATTGAGTTGGGCTTTAAAATTTTTTGGATGAAAATGATTTGGTTAGTGAGGCTATAAGGCTCCATTGGCAGTACATGCTCGCTTTCGTATTACATTTACTTCTGATAACATTGTGCATTTGTGCGGCTATTTGGATAACCCAAAGGTAGGGAAGATTTGTGACGTACACGATCCAGGACATGACTGGGCTTGGATACTATTCACAGCACTAGGAGACCCAACCGTGAGATTCGTAAAAGTGACATTAATTATGAAAGTGTTTTTTTTTTTTTTTTCATTAGAAGCATTTGAACTGAGATTATTTTTAAATAGAAGACATAGTAAAAGTTTTAGGGTTGGTCTTTTTTCTTCGTAATGTTCTGAAAATAGATATTCATAACAACAGATGTGTGAGCACAAGTTTTCATAAGTATTACCTGTTTACTAGTTTATGATTTAAGAGTCATGAGAAATTTGTTTTCCTTGTATTTCTTATTTTGTAAGACCATAGTTAAAATCCAAACCTGTTTGTCTTTTTTTTATTTCTCAATATTGTTCCGTTTAGATTGATATAGTGTTCACTTTAGTGTGAGATGACAGGAGTTGTTGTGGATGTTGGAGATGGGGCTACTTATGTAGTACCAGTGGCAGAGGGCTATGTCATTGGGAGCAGCATTAAGTCGATTCCTATTGCTGGAAAAGATGTCACTCTCTTCATTCAGCAGCTCATGCGGGTATGCTTGCATTGCCTCTCTCTACATAGACTATAAATTCACTGGTCTGTGCTTACTTTATTGGGCAGTCATTGTTCTTGATTTAATTCTGATCATGGCTTCCCTTTGAATTTATAAGCCTAGGATTAGGTGAAAGAGGTGGAGCTGACCTCCTGCGAAATCTTCTAATTCATGGATCAATAATAAGTGCTTTTGTTTAGTTGTTCAAGTTGTAATTTCTTATCCTCAAAAGTAAAAAATACAATGCCAAGAATGCTGCATTATAAGGGCTAAAATGATAATGTGCACTCCTGGGATGTATTTTACTGAAGCATCTTAATATACTGGCCTTTTGAAATGTAAGAATGTGACTAATAAAACTCTTAATAGCTTTGAGAGAAAGAGTAGATTTTATTAAATAAATTGGACTCTATTAATTTCCTTGGACATTTGAGTTGAGAAATGTAGTGATTCTTCCGTCTTGTATCCATTTCAATTCTTGTGAATTTGAACACCTTATTTATACTCTGTGCACCGAGGTAAATCCAACCTCAAAGTGTGACAGTCTATCATGCAGCTCTATTTCTTGTGATTTGGGATATGTCACCGTGATATTTTCCTATTTTCTCATGATTCCTCTAATAGTGATTGTTTTACTGGTTAGTGTTGATTAATCATCATGCTTTTTGACTTCAGAAAGGGTTATTGAATGACATGTTCACAAGTCAAGATAAATTGTACATTAATAATTTGATCCTCACAGTTTCTTTTTCTTAATCACTGTTTAATGTAGGAAAGAGGTGAGAATGTACCACCTGAAGACTCGTTTGAAGTAGCTCGGAAGGTGAAGGAAATGTATTGCTATACATGTTCAGATATTGTCAAGGTTTGCTTCCCTGAAAAGTTTAAGTTGAATTTTTCTGTAATTTAATTCTGTTGATTATTTATGTTGTGCGTGAGAAACATAGATGATTCCTTCAGTGATTCCCAGGAGTACAACAAGCATGACAAAGAACCATCAAAATATTTCAAGCAATGGAGGGGCATCAAACCGAAGACAGGGGCACCATATTCATGTGATATAGGTTATGAACGATTTCTTGGCCCTGAGGTTGGTTGTTTTCTATCTAGAGAATTGTTTATCTTTCTGAACGGCACCTTAGGCATTCTTCCAATTCTAATAAATGAAGTCTCAGTAGTATAAGATGACTGATGCAAAATCATGTTATGCTTTTCATATGCTGCTTTTTGCTGGACATTCTGATGACCTGCCTTGTTTGATAGGTGTTCTTTAATCCTGAGATATATAGCAGCGATTTTACCACTCCTTTACCGGCTGTAATAGACAAATGTATCCAGTCTGCACCAATTGACACAAGAAGGGCTTTGTATAAGGTATTTATAAGCTTATAAATGGAAAAGAATGCATAGATGAGATAAATCACTATGAAACCATAAGAACAACCTGCACTGCCAGGGTTGAGGTGGGACTCCGATTGTTGGTCGTTGCAGGACCAATGAAAATTTACTTCAATCATTTGTGCCTTAAGTTTATATACTGTTTGCCTATTTTCTTAACTATCCATACCTACGTTGCTCCTTGTAGTGTGATTACATCTAGCTTTATTTATTGTTATACCTCTGTTTTAGCAAAATTTAAAGATCTACAGATATTCATGTTTGTGAGCTTTCCAAAGTAATTGGTTTTGTTTGGTATCTCAGAATATAGTTTTATCTGGAGGTTCAACTATGTTCAAGGACTTCCATAGAAGGTTGCAACGGGATCTGAAGAAGATTGTGGATGCCCGGGTTCTTGCATCTGATGCTCGACTTGGTGGAGAAGTAAAAGTAAATACTTCTTTCATTTATGTGAATCACTTTTAAATTTATACTAGAGAAAACTTTGATGATTATTAACAATAGAAATGGTAAGCTGATTGTTCATTCTCTCTTTTCTTTTGTAATTGGTTCTAGGCACAACCTGTGGAAGTTAATGTTGTCAGCCATGCTATTCAGAGATATGCAGTGTGGTTTGGTGGTTCTGTACTAGCTTCGACGCCTGAATTTTTTGCGGTATGCTTAGTTTGAAACTGTGATAAATACTGCCCATTTCTCTTGAATCTGCAACCCCATATTCAGCTTTCTTCTCATATCCCAAGATCTCCTTCCTGTATGTCTGCTGCATGTCTAATTTACCGCCTCTTTTAGATTTGAAGGTTTCTTCTGATCCCTTTCTTTAAAGGGAAAAGAGGAAACCCCGCCGGGGGGGGGGGGGGGGGGGGGTTCTTTTGATCTAGGGTTTAAATTCAAAGAAATGTTTCTAGTGTGATGTTCTTCCCACTCTGAAAGCCTTAGATCCATATTATATATTAATAGGTATAGTCAACTGTAAACGAATGGGTTTTCCTGATTGTTGTCTGTTATTTGATTTTATGATCCGAACTAGTATGCATTTTTTTTTTTATATTTAAGTTGAGATAAAAGCCCATATGATTGGTACTGATGGTTGAATTAATTAAGTTTCGTTTTTTTGTTTTATAATCACCTACGTATAACACTCATTTGGTATTCAAGGAGTATGACACCTATGGCTCTCTCATTATGATAATTTAACTAGGCCAAGATATAAATACTCTATAATTGGATCAAGGGCTTTTTGGATAAAATTGTAGGAGAGAGGAAGAGGACATTCAATTACTTCTACTCGGTTAATTAGATAAATTTTGACGTTCACACTTACCTGCTTTTACAATTTGGCTGGCTGAGTTGTGTATTGCTTGTGCTTGTGATCACTAATGATGGAGTTATATTATTCTTGGATTACCAAACTCTGATTTTGAGGTTTCTGCTCAATGTACAGGCTTGCCATACAAAAGCAGAGTATGAAGAATATGGAGCAAGCATATGTCGTTCAAATCCCGTTTTCAAGGGAATGTATTAATTCAAAGGCCAATTTCAGCTGATTGTTTAGGAGGCTGAAAGCATTTCCTTATGTGGTTACATGAGTTGCCTCAAACCTATGCTGATGTCACTCCTCACATCTTTGCCGGGTGTTCACATGTACTCATGGTAAAAAGTGTTCAGTTTAGATGCTGCTGAGTTGAGAGAAAAAGAAAAATGGATTTCCTGTGTTGATTCTTTGATAAGGGGTAGACCGGGGTTTCTTCATTGAATGGTAAGAAGGGGTAAGCCCTGCTGGCACTTTCGGAACACGAGAATTATCAAATTGGTAAACCGGGACTGAGCTGAAATTGCATATGAAGCATTCAACTTAGAAGGATGGATAAATTTTTTATTTTTACCCCTTTTTTTTCCTTTTGGTTGGGAGATATTATTTCACCAAGTACATTCTGAGGTAGGAAGTTTAGGTGATATTGTTTGGAGTAATGGAAGAAGTTGTACTTTGAGTTAGAGATTTGTTTATGTGAATTCCCTCGGTTTAAATTCTTTTTGAGGTACATGTTCTGTACATTAATCATTCAGGAAAGAGGAAACTTGTATAATGATGATTATTTTTAGAAATCGCAATTGCTATGGATTACATATCTAGCCCAGGTCAATGTAGCACCATATGCAGCTGGAGCTTTATGGATGGTAAAGATTTATGTGCCAATTATGATTGTACAGTTATGATTTTACAAACCTGAAACTTATGTCTTACGGGTGGTTGCATCGCTCCTGACAATACCAATTTTAAGCTCACATCACCGTTTAGGATGGAGTTTTGTTACAAAAGCAAATGGGAAAATTATGCTTTTGTAAGATAGATGTTTCAAGTTACCTAAAACTAATCCTTTGGGGAAAAAAGAGGTTACTTAAACCAGACATTTACCTACCTGAAGGTGGGACTCTGATCGATATAGGTGAGAAGCTTGTGTCCAATTTCTTTTCGTCTTCGTATCTGCACTTAGGAAATTTATGAAAGTAGCTGTGGCTTAAAGACGTCGTATCTCACAATCTGAATAATTTTAAATGCTCTCATATTGTTGATTTTTATTAATTTTTTTTAACTATTTAACTTTGTTTAGATTGTCGAATATGGTATCCTTGACATATTAAAGTCGGGACTCCTTAAAGTTATATATAAGTATAAAAGTAGTCTACTTGTAAAAAAAAAAAAAAAAAAATTGGACAATGATTAATCCTTTAATAACTTATCATGAACGATGAAAAACCAATCAACAAGTAAAAAATCCAACCCAGGGCTAATCAACAGGCGATTGACATGTGGATTGCCTATATAATTTGACAACCTTATTGCTATTTTTTTATTACTGAAAAAAATGGGTGAATTAAATACTTTTTGAAATTGACTCAAATTTTAAGTTATTTATAGAATTTTCCCGAAAATGTTAGAAGCGAGAAAGAGATGCGTCATGACATGATTTATTTCGCACCGACATTTGTCGTGCAACTTACAATTAGAAACTCGTGGGAAAAAAAAGCCCCTTCTACACGTGCGAAGGGCTTTTATTTCTCATCCACATTTGTCAGTATTTCAATGTCACTCTGCAAGTCTCCTGCCTTCTTTCATCGTCTTGACTGAATAAAAAGACCAAGAGAGGTATGCCATTAAGCTCTTCTCTAAACATTTTATTTTAAGATCTTCATAATCCAAATTCAGACTTTAAAGTTGAAGGGCAACATTGGAAAATAAATAAGTGAATAGAAATTTGGTTACCTATTATCCAATTAGAAGGCGGAAACTTTGTTAATTTTTCCTAATATAATATAATACCCCTTGTCAATCTTATTTCTAACACAATTCTGGACAGTACATTATAGACATGATACATCGCTATCGTCACATCCTAAATAACTTTACTACCCCTTTTGGCTTTATCTCTTGTCCTCAATCTTTATGGTAAGATTTATTTTTTTTTAATTTTATTATATATAGATTGTTACTGATATTTTATCAAATATTATAATTATAATATTTCAAAGGGTGTCTAATTCATTCACATTATATTAACTCATTGAAATATTTGTCTAAATACTTTAAACCCTCTATAATATTCGAGAGGTGCCTACTCTATTCATATTTCGTAAGGGAGAAACTGTCTCTACTCAATTAATTGATAATTGAGAGAATACTGAAACTAATCTCCATAATGCTCTTATAGAGGATTGAACTATTGCATTCGACATTGTAAATGTAAGGCTTCTCCCATTAGAGTAAAGACCCATTCATATGGTAAGATTTGTTTATTTAATGTTATTTTTGTTCTTCATTATTGTTGGACTGTTTCGTTCAACACGAGACAAATCAAACAAACTTCCTAAGTGAAAATATCTAAGAGTTAATGCTTAGTTAATAATAATAATAATTAGTTAATGGGATAATATTTAATTTTATAATATTAATAGTATTAAGCATCATAAAATTTTATGTTAAGTGACGTGTTATCAATCAAGTAAATGTTATAATAATACATATAAAAGTCAATGATTTAATAACTTTATGTAATACATTATTTGAGTTGAAATGTTAAGATGTAAAAAGTCTATATTCCAAAATTTTATTTTATAATGTCATAAAATATTTCATTTTGAGGAAATTATATGCTAGTAAAATGTGTAATTACACAAATGAAAAATATGAAAATAGCACGAAATTGAGTTCGGCAAAAACTCTCCATTATAAAATCTTAGAAATTACGAGAAGCCTGGTTAAAAATTTATTTAACTAATATTAAATTAAATCTATAGGGACTTGAGATATCATGTAATTGGCCATTCGCCCGACTGGGAAAGACGAAACCTGAATCAAATCCATAAGGGTTTCACTGTACAACCAGCGCAGAAAGCAAAGTTACAAACAGAAATCAAAGAACAAGAGAAAGGTGAATACAATTTGCTCAAGCGTTGTTAGTTTTTTAAGCTAAAGGGTTAATAAAACACACGTCTTCAGAGGGGATAAGAGTAAGGGTACCTAAATAAAACCCGATTCGATTCTGCGTTTTATTATTATTATTTTTTCTTATCCGGATGTTCTTCAGTTTCATTTTAGGGAAATATATATGTAATTTTTTGTTATATTAATGTAATTTTTTGTTTACTGTATGATGTAATTTGAAAGGTTTTTAAGGATTTGTGTCCTTTTGACTTTATGAAGTGGGTGTTGGAGATTTGTACTTTTTATGTTATTTTTGCACTTGTGGGTAGGGTTTCTGTGTAATTCATGTAATTTTACCAGGCGGGTGTTGCAGATTTGTGTTTTTTTGTGATGTTATAGGATGGATGGTGAAGTGTTTCTTATGGTTCTTAAATGTATTCCTTGGTGGGTAGTGAATCTTTTGTATTAATAAGTGTTGATTATGTGTTTATACATATGAATCACATTCTGCTTAAATTTGAGCTATGCTGGTCTTTAATATGGGTGATCTTTGGCTCTAAAACCTGTTGATGTAGAGAAGCAGAACAATTTTGAATGGTCTTTTATCTTTGTTCTTAGTTCTGCATGGGAGGAATAGAGATAATATTTCTTTATTTTGATCTAACTTGGTCAGCTTAAGTGCATTCGATGGCTGAAGAACAAATAGATTATGAGGAGGACGAGTATGGAGGGGCTCAAAAGATGCAGTATCAGGGAGGTGGAGCTATACCTGCTATTGCAGATGAAGAGTTGATGGGAGAAGATGATGAGTACGATGATCTATATAATGATGTTAATGTCGGAGATGGTTTATTGCAGTTTCAGCAGCCTGAGGCACCTCCCCCATCCGCTGGTGTGGGCAATGGAAGACTTCAAGTTAAGAAAACTGATGTTCCCTGAGCAACGAGTTCAAGTTGGGGGTTCACAAGGGTCAAACATCCCTGGGGTTTCTGTTGAAGGAAAGTACACCAATGCTGGGTCCCACTTTCCTGCTCAAAATGATGTGCAGGTTGCTGTCAACAGACCAAACATGGGATCTGGTAATTACCCAGATGGAGCTTCTGTTTCACAAAAAGGGAGTGTCCAAGAGACAACTCATGATGCCCATGATAGAAATATGGGTTTTCAAGGGTCTACGTCAGGTCCCCCAAGAACTGGAGTTGAACCTTCTAATATGCCGGGAAGAGCAGCCAATGAGCCTGCACCTGTGCTAAATCCCGGTGCTGCTGGTCCTCAAGGTGCTCTGATTCCAGCTAATCAAATGGGTGTAAATGCAAATGTCAATCGTGTAATGGTGAATGAGAATCAAATCCGGCCTCCTCTAGAGAATGGTGGGACAATGCTGTTTGTGGGAGAATTACATTGGTGGACAACTGATGCGGAGCTTGAAAGTGTTTTGTCTCAGTATGGAAGGGTCAAGGAGATTAAGTTTTTTGATGAGAGAGCTAGTGGTAAATCCAAAGGTTATTGCCAAGTCGAATTCTTTGATGGAGCTGCTGCAGCTGCGTGCAAAGATGGAATGAATGGTCGTGTTTTCAATGGACGACCGTGTGTTGTGGCTTTTGCTTCTCCTCAAACATTGAAACAGATGGGAGCTTCTTACATGAACAAAAACCAAGGCCAGCCTCAGTCACAGAATCAGGGAAGCAGACCTATGAACGACGGTGGTGGGAGAGGTGGTAACACGAATTATCAGAGTGGTGATGGAGGTAGGAATTTTGGAAGGGGCGGCTGGGGACGAGGTGGGCAGGGTGTACCCAACAGAGGTCCTGGTGGTGGAGCGATGAGGGGAAGAGGGCCCATGGGTGCAAGGAACATGATTGGGAGTGGTTCTGGAGCTGGAAGCGGTGCTGGACCTGCTGCTGGTGGAGGTTATGGACAAGGCCTTGCAGGTCCTGGCTTTGGGGGTCCTGCAGGTGGTATGATGCATCCACAGAATATGATGGGAGGGTTCGATCCAACATACATGGGTCGAGGAGGTGGTTATGGAGGTTTTTCGGGTCCAGGTTTTCCTGGTATGCTTCCTTCATTTCCTGCTGTTAATGCAATGGGCCTTGCTGGGGTGGCTCCTCATGTCAACCCAGCATTCTTTAACCGAGGAATGGCAGCTAATGGGATGGGTATGATGGGTTCTTCTGGAATGGATGGACCGCATCCAGGGATGTGGACTGACTCAAGCATGGGTGGATGGGTCGGAGAGGAACATGGACGAAGGACAAGGGAGTCAAGTTATGGTGGTGATGATGGTGCTTCTGATTATGGGTATGGGGAGGCAAGTCATGAAAAAGGAGCAAGGTCAACTGCTGCCTCCCGGGAAAAGGATCGTGGTTCTGAGCGTGACTGGTCTGGGAACACAGATAAGAGGCACCGAGAGGAGAGGGAACAAGACTGGGACAGATCTGAAAGGGATCACAGAGATCACAGACACAGGGAAGAAAAAGATAGTTATCGTGACCGTCGACAAAGAGATCGTGACTCAACTTATGATGACAACTGGGACAGGGGGCAATCGTCTTCAAGATCTCGGAGCAGGTCCCGAGCAATCCCAGATGAAGACCACAGATCTCGATCGAGAGATGTGGACTATGGGAAGAGGAGACGGCTACCATCAGAGTGACAGAGTCACGCTTTTCATTCTTCCGTGGCATGTCATACAAGACCTCATATTCTCTATATCTTACTGTATTGCTCTTGGGTTGCTACAATGCTTCTACCTATCGCTTTTCCTGGTTACTATGGCCTAAATGCAGAGTGGTTTCTTGAGGGAAAAGTAAGTTCTCATATTTGTAGAAGGGAAGCATAGATTCTCTGTTCTTTCGTACTGCATTCTATAAACGTTACTGCCAACACTTATTTGTTTGTTAAAAAATGATGAGTGACTTTTAGTTGCATGCCAATGGGGATATTCTATCTAGGGTTGGACTCTTGATATCCTTGCCGAGTATCCCAATGGCTTTATATTTATTCTACTGAATCTATTTCTGAGACAATGGTTTCGGGGCTTCTGGTCACATGTTACAAAGCCTACTCTAATTATATCATAGTTTGAATTAGTTGTCCATATTGCTTTCTACACCTGTGTCTTCTCGTAGTTGTTGATTATAGAATATGGTTTTTTTTTATAGTTGATTATAGAATATGCTTTTTTTTCCATGCCAACCCATTATTTTTATTGGGATTGTATTTAAAGGGTGCTTGTAAGTCTGAGTCAGTGCATGACTTTAATATTTAAACTGATGCATGTGATAGCCGTGTCCTTCTGCCTTCTGGGTCCTTTGTATCACTTCAAATGACATTTAGATTTGAATTTGGAATTAGAATTCATCTGTCTTTTATTAGAATAGTTGAGACTTACTGATGGTGCTGATGATGCTGACATATGAAGAAGTCAAGATGGAGGATGTTGTTCCTTCTGTGCGAACCACTGATGGTCAACTAATTAAGGATTCTTAGTCTTCTCTTAGAAAATGAAGTCCTACTTCAGGGGTTTCTCTCAGACTTGACAATGTTTAATATGTGGTCTTTGTATCTTCCCATCAAATTGTCCTTCCTCAGAAGAAGCAACAGCTGATATGTAGCATGCCTTTATTATTTTCTTTTCAAGTGAGTTTTATTTGATCAGCAAGTCATACTAGCAATGTTTCAGATATTGCTAGGGCATCGTAACTATTCATCCTCCCATTTTGAATTATATCCACAATGTATGTGTGGTGCTGCTTATGCTTATGGACTGGTGGATTACGTGGAATGTTAAATTCTTTTAGGTTTTTTCGCTTGGAATTGGGGGTAAGGATAAGTGGATATGGTGGCCAATTTTTGGAGTTGTTGGTCTAGTAAATGGCTTCCAATCTTCTCTTTCGTATCTTAGTGAATGTCAACTAAGAATCTGTTTCTTAAAGCTTTTCTTGAAGTCGTGAGTAGTGTTTGATTTTTGGTGCTTCTGTTTTTGTTTGGTTGTTTTGTTTGATTTGTTTGCTGGTTCAGTGGATTGCTTGTCACCTTTTTGAATTTTTTTATATCTTTTTCTTGTCCTTTGGATACAATCTTTTTGGTTTTACTCGAAAAGAAGAAAAAAAATCACAAAGAAAAATGAGAGAGAGAGAGAGAGAGAGAGAGAGAGAAGCTTTTCTTGGAGGCATGGTTGGCTGCTTTCTTTTCTTGCTTCTCTCTTTCTTTTTCTTTCTACTGATCGTTTGTGATTGTTCTTTGAAGTTTCAATTAGTTATTTTAATTTGATTAGTTCTCTTGAAGATCAATATACTTTTAAATATTAAAACAGCTATTTGAACTTTTGTTTCTTCTTACATAACATTATTTTAGCCATAAAAGAACTATCTTCCAAATCATTATATATTTTAGAAGTTCCGTTATTTTGGTGGTAACTAGTATAATAGAAAGTTTTACCTAATTTCTAGTGTATGATATTATTTTATTATGGTTTATCCTAGAATGAAAAGTTGTCGTATCTGGTGTTGTGAGTTTCAGCTGGGTACGGTAGTTTTAGTAAATTCACATGGCAAATAATGTATTTGTGTTTTGTAGAAGTGTGATTCCCTTAGACTTTTGTTATGAATGGGTGGATTTGGACATACTTGAGTTTGATATGTTATCTGATCAAAGAGAGCAAAACACCTTCCAGTCAAGGGCTTTACTTCCCTGTTATGAAATCTGGGCTGTTTATCATGTAGGACTTACATGAGGTCCCCATTCATGGGTGATTGTGATTGATTCATTGATTGTAGGAATATGGTACTAAAATCATGTAGTGCTCTTTGAGGAAAGTTTAGTGGCCTCTTTGGCTGGTAGGTTTTCTTTTTCCAAGTCTATTGACATGGGGGCTTTCTTTTTATCACCATATTCAGGGAGTGGAGTAGCAACCAAGGAAGATGTGTTTGATGGGCTGCATTCATTCGCTTTCTCAAATATTGGCTTTGGTCTGTCAAGTGTGCAAACAAGCCTTGACAATTTTGGCTTTCATTTTTTTGCCCCCTCGAGCGGCCCTTAAGAATGTGTGAACTGCTGTCCTGGAAGAGAATGCCTAGAAATAGTTGAAGCCATGAAATTGTCAAAAAATGGAAAGGATTTTGTTTAATAGGTTTATATACCATTTTGTAAAGCATCATCTCATGTTTTTGTAAAATTGAGTTTCATGTTTTAGGTCCATCACATGTAAAGGCCTCTTTCATTATTTATTTGACTATCTGTGGCTCGCTGTGAGCTTGTAAGACTATTGTACTGACTTTGAGGCACAATTGTGTTTACATTTGATGCAGTGTAACTGATTTAGGATAGTCGGTGATGAGCTTTTAGTAATTTGTGACCTGGAATTGTTTCACTTGTAATTGATTATTGTAACATGTGTAGAACTAGTTGGAGTTTCTACATAAAAGATAAAGGAACATTGGAAATGTGCCCTTTTTTTTAACCTTTATTATTATTATTGTCTATGTAAGTTGTGAGGTTTACCTGCACATGGGAGTCGTAAATTGTGGACTTCTGCATCATTCTATTGGGCTGGAACTGAGAGTTTTGGTTGTTTTGAGAATGTTGCAGGTGAAGGCATGATGCCACATTCCATGTACATTTCCTCTGTCATGCAGTATGAATTTGTTGTAATCAGATTTGATTTTCATTTGTACCATTTCTTTTGATGGATTTTTATTGATAGATTGAGCATTGTCTCTGTTTTTGTATACCAGAAAAGTGATTAGGGATGAAAGTTTTGTGGTTTATGGAGAGGATTTGAAATGTTCTGCTCAAATGTACATTAGGTTTCCTGTCTGAGGAATGAGATTATGAGTTTTAAGGAGGCATAATCTCAGATACCCACCTGACTATGTTGTTCCGAGGGTTTCTACTTGCTTAATGTGGAAAGCTGCCTTTCCCCGCACTGGTAGCTGCAATTTTTACTTAGCACGGCATGCTCTCTCGTGCATTATTCTTGGCTTTTGTATTCTTTTACAAGATCATTTGCTTCATCCAGTTCTGCTTTGGGAATCTTTAGTTTTGTCATGTAATTTAGGAGTTGGGTATGACTGATTCTTGTTAGTTCCATGTACAAATATTTCCAACTGCCTGTGTAGTGAACGCGTCTGTTCCATCTATCTGATGACCAATCCTCCAGTTTAATCTGCCACTTCAGGAATCTTTTTTAATTCCAAAAATTTTATCTCCATAATTTATAGTTATGTATTTTATCGGCCAATCTGTGCTGTTACTGTTTCTGTTTCAGTTTCAGAAAGCTCAATGCAAATGCCAGCGTTGGGCACTGGCCCTTGATTTGATGATGTTGAAAGAGTTTCCTGTGCATTTTCATTACTTTATACACAGCGTGGTTTCCGATACTGAATGTTCATGTCATATTTAACAACTTGAAGTTCCCGGCCGGGCCAATTAAATGTTAATGTCATTCTAATTACAAAAATTAAATGTTAATGTCATTCTAATTACAAAAATTAATGTCGTATTCAGAATTCAAGAGTGCAAAGCTGAAAGCTGAGCAAGTTGGAGAAGGCAGCGGTACATAATTCTGAAAACCTTTAACTTTTAGCACTTACCGACTACGGCGACGAAATTCGTCCCGTTTATATGACACCGGATGTATGGAGGAATATTGAATATTTGAAAGAAACGCAAAGTTTAATTGCCGTCTATTATTGCCCTCAAGGATCAGTACTTATCCTCGGATACGAACTTAGGTAGTGTTTGATTTTAAGAAATGAGAGAATAGGAAAAGAGTGGAATAGAGGGGAAATGAGAAGAGAGGAGTGGAAGGGAATAGTGAAATTAAATTTTATTGTTTGGTTTGACATCAAATTTGATAGGGAAAGGAATTGTAATTTTTTTCTTTAGATAAATTTATCCTTTGCCTTAAATACTAAATCATCTATATTTAAATTATCTATATTAGTAACAAAATATAATTTAATATTAATACCAAATTTTTTAATTTTAAAAAGTTCTAAAACAATTCATGATTTATACTTAATATAAAATATAAAATAATTTAATATACTTTAATATTAAATATGATTTAATATAAATAAAAGCCGGTCAACATAAGTCAACACCAGTCAACATAAGTCAGCGTCAGTCAATGGATGTCCACATCGGTCAACAGCAGCCGGTGACTTCCGACCAATGTCCGTCGAAGTTCCGGTGGTAGTCCGGCGAATGCCCGGCGGAGTTCCGGCAAAACTCCAGCGATAGTTAATTTATATTTATATATTTTCATATTAAATAAATAAATAAGTTTATTTAGTTTGTTAAAAATTTTAAATCATTCATTAAATTTGATTAATATAAAATTATTTATAATATCAAATTGATAAAATAAAATTATAAATAATAATAATTAATAACATTAAAAAAGTTAAAATGTTGAAGAGCAATTTTGAAAGCTTGGGTTTTTAATATAAGAGAAATTTAAATTCTTCACTCTTTAGTGTGGTATTCAAATTCTACATTATAAGAGAAATTAAATTCTAAGGGAAATTAAATTCTTATATATTTTGTGCAACCAATCAATGAAAATAAAAATAAAATTTGAATTATATTCTTCTCCCCCATTCTTTCCTCCCAACCAAACATCACCTTAGGTTGTCAATATATCTTTATAGGATCCCCTATATGGATCCGGATCGGATCCCCCGTGTTACAGTTAACGCAACTCGCAGCTGTTTCTCTGTTTGCTGAATTGTTACTGTAAATTATCTTTGAGCCCCTTGTGGTTTATATTATTCACAATTTATTAATAAGTATTGCGAAATTTTCTGTATTATAAAATTTTGTTCAACCCCTTACACTCTATATTATTTAATTGAAACCCTTAGAGTATGAAATTCATCCCCTATAATTTTTAAATTCCCAAAATACATTCCGTGTAAATAAAATATAATAATTATTAAATGGATTATAATTATAATTATAATAATTATTTTACTGTAATTAAGGGTGGGTAAATCAGGTTTCGATTCGGATTGTTCGGATTTTGATTTGGATTTTAACCCAATCAGGTTCAAAATACAAACCCAAACCAAACCGATTCAAAATTATTTCGGTTCAGTTTGGGTTAGTAATTCGGATCAAAATTTCGGCTTGGGTTGAAATCAGGCCATAATAGTTTGATTTTCCAAACATTCGTCATTAACCAACCAAAATTTTAAATTCTCAAATCTTAAATCTTAAATCAGAATAAAAATAAAAGTTCAATTCTATATATGTAAGAGTTTGGATTTGAGAATTTAAAAATTATAGGAGATGGATTTGATACTTTGAAGGTTTCAATGAAATAAAATAAAGTACAAAAGTCTGAACGAAATTTTACAATGTAAAAAGTTTCGTAATACTTATATTTATAAATTTTCAATAATATAAAGTACAGGGGCTCCACGATATTTTACGGCAACAATTCAGAGAAGACTAAAGCAGCTCCTGTAAGTTGCGTTAACTGTAACTCAGGGAATCCGGATATATATTTCATTTACTTTGTTTGTCACCTTTTATTATTGCTTGCTGCAATAATTTCATCTCAATAAATTAAAGCCGGGATATTATTTATTTAAATACACGGGATTAATAAAATCTTTAAATTAAAGCAAATCGTGACAATCTTGTGATTAAATGCGAGCAATTTAATTTCTTCAGGAATAAGCACCTCCCTATTCCATAAAGAACAAAAGGCAATTGACCAAAGATAAAGACATGCATCGATCAGTCGGCATGCAGCCTGCAGGACGTAAATAATGGATAATATTTTTATATACGAGCCTCAACTCGGAAGAGGCACCCACAGGCACGTATGATGACAAAAAATGGTTAAACTTTCAAAGTTAGAAATTATTCAATGACAGATCCAAATATCTCCAATCCACAATATTTTAAACTCATCATGATACGTAAAACCTCGAATTTTAATGACAAACAAATCCATATATCAAATGAGCTTTGCTCTAGACAACCAACGAATGTTAGTCAATCGGGTACGTGGTTTTGTAGACGTAGCTAATTTGTTCATGATTAGTAGAAGAAAGCAGCAGCGACTGCAACACCAGCGACGAGGGCGGAGACTTTGAGGGAGCTTGCACCACTCCCTTCCGACTTGTTCTCATCTCCCTCGCCCACTGGTCCTGGCATTGCAACCTCAGGCAACTTAGCCTCGCCAGAGGGGCCTTCTGCAGGTCCAGGTCCAGCAGCTGGTCCACTGCTTGGGCCTCCTGCTGGGGCTTCTCCGGGTGCCGGTGCGGGTGCACCACCGGCTGGAGGTGCCTGTGTTGGTGCCTTACTGGGTGCCTGATTTGGCTGCTGAGGCTGCTGGGTGGGTGGCTGTGTCTGTGGCTGATCAGGCTGCTGTGGTTGCTGGGTAGGTGGCTGTGTCTGTGGCTGATCAGGCTGCTTGGGTTCCTGGGGTTGGTTAGGCTGATTGGGTTCCTGCGGCTGATTAGGCTGCTGGGGTTCATTGGGTTGTGGCTGAATAATGGGTTCCTGCTGGGCTGAGGCCACACTGATAATGGCTACAAAAATGAGAGCAAGAACAATGACCTGGCGAGCCATCATGTACGATGGGGTTTGTGTTTTTCGTCTTATTATTTTTATTATTTTTAATTTTCTGTCCCCTTATATGCAAGGTTCTCTACTGAATATAGAGAACAATGCAGATCGTTCAAATGCTGGGGATGATTTGAGGAAGAGATTGTCGGGTTTATTTATGCTGATGGGTTTGTCCTTGATTAGGGGAATTCATCATATCTTGTGGTGGCACCCGTTGCTTTATTTCCACAAACTCAGGATAGCCATTCTGAGCTGGTAAATAGGAATTCATTTAACAAATTGGGAAGAAGCTTTCTTTTGCCTAATTTTAGTAAAAATTAGGGTTCCACTTCTTTGCCAAATTCCAACCAAATCGTCTTTGATTTAGCAAAATTCTTGTTATTTTACTTTAGTTTTCTACGTTACCAAGTCTCTATTTAAATGATTCAATCATTTTTTTTTTTTTTAATGTGTGAACATATAAATTTTATGATTTAATATTATTATAATCACTTTCCCTCGTCATATTCATATTTTACCTGCACATAGACATCTTTATATAAATTCTTGTTAATTTTATATTTTTAATTATGGACAGGTTATTTACATCGTAAACAATATTATGAACACTCAACTTCGATTTTATAACTAAATAGTGTCTTATGCAATGAAATAAAATATTATTCTTAACTCTACCCTTCTATTAGATTTTGATATAACTTTATGATCACCGATAAACTATGTCGAATCAACAACATTTATCTATGTGATTATCTCCATGCAATATTCATCACCAATCATATTTGCAGCATGTCCCAAGATTCCTACAGAAGCAGAGCTGCCAATTACTCTTATTTTACAGGTTCACATGATCCAAGCATGCATTTAGCGCGGAATAACACGTCTCCTTCAGTGGAGTTGGTAGAGTTGTGAGGAATAGCATTATTGAACGGAGTAGTATATTTCCATTCGTTTTATGGAATGAAACGGAAAAAAAGGATTGTAATTAATGTGAGGCAAAATTAATTAATGTGAGACAAAATTAATATTTATTTGAATAAATTCTTATGACGTGTTTACTTGTGGATTCGGTAAATTGGAATGAAGGAATAAAAATGAAATTCATATTTACTTGGCAAAATATAATTTAAGAATGAGAATAAAATAGTGTGAATCCCACATAATTTGAAAATAATGAATGAGAATCTCATTCCCATGGGGATTGGGAATAAAAATGTAGGAATGTGAATTAAATATAAATTTACTTTTCTATCCTTCTAATTTTTTTATTTTTCTAAATTACCTTTATTCAAATCATAAATAATTTTATTATTTTAAATGTCATTATTAATAATTATTATTATAACTATAATAATTATTATTAACTTTATTATTTTACTTATTATTATTATCATTATTAACAATCAAATAATGATAAAAATAATAATTAATTTATCATTATTTAAAATATTATCTTTTTGCTGTTACTGTTATTATTAATTATTATTATTATTAAATTTTATTAACTTTATTATTTTAGTTATTATTAATTATTATTTTTATTTTATTAATATTATCATTATTATTATTATTAACAATAATAATAATGATAATATTAATAAAAATAGTAATAACAATAATTAATAATAAATAAAATAATAAAGTTAATAATAATAATAAATGTAAATAATGATAATATTAATAAAAAAAATATTAACAATAATTAATAGTAACTAAAATAATAAAGTTAATAATAATAAATGTTAATAATGATAATATTAATAAAAATAATATTAACAGTAATTAATAATAACTAAAATAATAAATTTAATAATGATAATATTAATAAAAATAATAATAACAACAACAAAAAACAATAATGATAATATTGTTAATAATGATAAATTAATTATTTTTATTAATTATTAATATTATGAGTATTTTGGTAAATTAATTCACATTTTCATTCTCATTCCTCATTCCTATTTATTTTGTCAAGTAAACACATTAATGACATTTCAGTACATTCTCATTCCCATTTATTTTTGTCAAATAAACATTGAAACCTCATTCACATTCTAACTCATTCACATTCCCATTTCACCTCATTTCCATTTCCTTCTCATAAAATAAACGCATCATTAGTGTCAAAAACTTACAAATGTTTGTTGTTTATTCCTTCCTTTTTAGTTTTTATGAGTAGAGATTAAATATTCATAATTGTATGCATAAAGCTTAAGATTGAGGACATAAACATTTATGAAATTTTAAATCAAGTTTACCCTCCCGCTAATATTAACTTTAAGAACATATGATTATATGTATGCGTGCTCTTGTATGTATGCATAATGTCAAGCTATTACGCACTTAGCAATTTTGAGGAAAAGAAACATGGTTTTGTGAGAAAAATATTTTCATCGGTGTGAGGAGGGTGTGTTAAGTATAAATTTATATTAAAATTTTAATAAAGGGTGTAATATTATAAAATATTTTATAGGGTATAAATAGTCCCACTTTTTAACTAATGACATTATATTGCATATAAGTAACAATCACATTACTAAGACATATACAAAAAGTTATCTCCACGTGTAGGAGTATTAAATTTAGTTATCTCCATGTGTAGAAGTATTAAATAAAATAAAATAAAATAATAATACATTGAATCATATAAACCATGACAATTTGTTTTACCCTATATGAGCTTAACCACTGTTTTCTTTAGTTAGCCACTTGAATTAAATTGTAGAGAAGGTATGGGATGAAAATATTAATTACCATTAACTAAGCTAATGCTTAGTTAATTGCAATTTCTAAAATAATAATAATAATTAGTTAATGGGATAATATTTAATTTTATAATATTAATAGTATTAAGCATCTTAAAATTTTATGTTAAGTGATGTGTTATCAATCAAGTAAATGATATAATAATACATATAAAAATCTATAATTTAGTAACTTTATGCAACACATTATTTCAGTTGAAATGTTAAGATGTAAAATGTCTATGGTTATTAATAATAGGTATTCCAAATTTTTATTTTAATTAGTCATAAAATATTTCATTTTGAGGAAATTATATGATAGTAAAAATGTATAATTACACAAATGAAAAATATGAAAATAGCATGAAATTTAGTTCGGTGAAAACTCTCCACTATAAACTCTTGGAGATTACGAGAAGGCTGGTTAAAAATTTATTTAACTAATATTAAATCTATAGAGACTTAAGATATCACGTATTTGGCCATTCGGCAGACTGGGAAAGACGAAACCTGAATCAAATCCATAAGGGTTTCACTGTACAACCAGCGCAGAAAACAGAGTTACAAACAGAAATCAAAGAACAAGAGAAAGGTGAATACAATTTGCTCAAGCGCTGTTAGTTTTTTAAGCTAAAGGGTTAATAAAACATACATCTTCAGAGGGGAGAAGAGTAAGGGTACCTAAATAAAACCCGATTCGATTCTGTGTTTTGTTAATTTTTTTTTTCTTATCCGATGTTTTTCAGTTTCGTTTTAGTGAAATGTATATGTAATTTTTTGTTTACTGTGTGATGTAATTTGACAGGTTTTTAAGGATTTGTGTCCTTTTGACTTCATGAAGTGGGTGTTGGAGATTTGTCCTTTTTATGTTATTTTTGCACTTGTGGGTAGGGTTTCTGTGTAATTCATGTAATTTTACCGGGCGGGTGTTGCAGATTTGTGTTTTTTTTTTGTTATAGGATGGATGGGGAAGTGTTTCTTATGGTTCTTGAATGTATTCCTTGGTGGGTGGTGGATCATTTGTATTAATAAGTGTTGATTATGTGTTTATACATATGAATCACATTCTGCTTAAATTTGAGCTATGTTGGTCTTTCATATTGGTGATCTTTGGCTCTAAAACCTGTTGATGTAGAGAAGCAGAACAATTTTGAGTGGTCTTTTATCTTTGTTCATAGTTCTGCATGGGAGGAATAGAGATAATATTTCTTTATTTTGATGTAACTTGGTCAGCTTAAATGGATTCGATGGCTGAAGAACAAATAGATTATGAGGAGGAGGAGTATGGAGGGGCTCAAAAGATGCAGTATCAGGGAGGTGGAGCTATACCTGCTCTTGCAGATGAAGAGTTGATGGGAGAAGATGATGAGTATGATGATCTATATAATGATGTTAATGTCGGAGATGGTTTATTGCAGTTTCAGCAGCCTGAGGCACCTCCCCCATCCGCTGGTGTGGGCAATGGAAGACTTCAAGTTCAGAAAACTGATGTTCCCGAGCAACAAGTTCAAGCTGGGATCTCACAAGGGTCAAACGTCCCTGGGGTTTCTGTTGAAGGAAAGTATACCAATACTGGGTCCCACTTTCCTGCTCAGAATGATGTGCAGGTTGCTGTCAACAGACCAAACATGGGATCTGGTAATTACCCAGATGGAGCTTCTGTTTCACAGAAAGGGAGTGTCCAAGAGGCAACTCATGATGCCCATGATAGAAATATGGGTTTTCAAGGGTCTACGTCAGGTCCCCCAAGAACTGGAGTTGAACCTTCTAATATGCCAGGAAGAGCAGCCAATGAGCCTGCACCTGTGCTAAATCCCGGTGCTGCTGGTCCTCAAGGTGCTCTGATTCCAGCTAATCAAATGGGTGTGAATGCAAATGTCAATCGTGCAATGGTGAATGAGAATCAAATCCGGCCTCCTCTAGAGAATGGTGGGACAATGCTGTTTGTGGGAGAATTACATTGGTGGACAACTGATGCGGAGCTTGAAAGTGTTTTGTCTCAGTATGGAAGGGTCAAGGAGATTAAGTTTTTTGATGAGAGAGCTAGTGGTAAATCCAAAGGTTATTGCCAAGTCGAATTCTTTGATGGAGCTGCTGCAGCTGCGTGCAAAGATGGAATGAATGGTCGTGTTTTCAATGGACGACCGTGTGTTGTGGCTTTTGCTTCTCCTCAAACATTGAAACAGATGGGAGCTTCTTACATGAACAAAAACCAAGGCCAGCCTCAGTCACAGACTCAGGGAAGGAGACCTATGAACGACGGTGGTGGGAGAGGTGGTAACATGAATTATCAGAGTGGTGATGGAGGTAGGAATTTTGGAAGGGGCGGCTGGGGACGAGGTGGGCAGGGTGTACCCAACAGAGGTCCTGGTGGTGGAGCGATGAGGGGAAGAGGGCCCATGGGTGCAAAGAACATGATTGGGAGTAGTTCTGGAGCTGGAAGCGGTGCTGGACCTGCTGCTGGTGGAGGTTATGGACAAGGCCTTGCAGGTCCTGGCTTTGGGGGTCCTGCAGGTGGTATGATGCATCCACAGAATATGATGGGAGGGTTCGATCCAACATACATGGGTCGAGGAGGTGGTTATGGAGGTTTTTCGGGTCCAGGTTTTCCTGGGATGCTTCCTTCATTTCCTGCTGTTAATGCAATGGGCCTTGCTGGGGTGGCTCCTCATGTCAACCCAGCATTCTTCAACCGAGGAATGGCAGCTAATGGGATGGGTATGATGGGTTCTTCTGGAATGGATGGACCGCATCCAGGGATGTGGACTGACTCAAGCATGGGTGGATGGGTAGGAGAGGAACATGGACGAAGGACAAGGGAGTCAAGTTATGGTGGTGATGATGGTGCTTCTGATTATGGGTATGGGGAGGCAAATCATGAAAAAGGAGCAAGGTCAACTGCTGCCTCCCGGGAAAAGGATCGTGGTTCTGAGCGTGACTGGTCTGGGAACACAGATAGGAGGCACCGAGAGGAGAGGGAACAAGACTGGGACAGATCTGAAAGGGATCACAGAGATCACAGACACAGGGAAGAAAAAGATAGTTATCGTGATCGTCGACAAAGAGATCGTGACTCAACTTATGATGACAACTGGGACAGGGGGCAATCGTCTTCAAGATCTCGGAGCAGGTCCCGAGCAATCCCGGATGAAGACCACAGATCTCGATCGAGAGATGTGGACTATGGAAAGAGGAGACGGCTACCATCAGAGTGACAGAGTCACACTGTTCATTCTTCAGTGGCATGTCATACAAGACCTCATATTCTCTATGTCTTACTGTATTGCTCTTGGGTTGCTACAATACTTCTACCTATCGCTTTTCCTGGTTGCTGTGGCCTAAATGCAGAGTGGTTTCTTGAGGGAAAAGTAAGTTCTCATATTTGTAGAATGGAAGAATGGATTCTGTGTTCTTTCGTTCTGCATTCTATAAACGTTACCGCCAACACTTATTTGTTTGTTAAAAAATGATGAGTGACTTTGAGTTGCATGCCAATGGGGATATTCTATCTAGGGTTGGACTCTTGATATCCTTGCCGGGTATCCCATTGGCTTTATATTTATTCTACTGAATCTATTTCTGAGACAATGGTTTTGGGGCTTCTGATCACATGTTACAAAGCCTACTCTAATTCTATGATAGTTTGAATTAGTTGTCCATATTGCTTTCTACACCTGTGTCTTCTCGTAGTTGTTGATTATTGAATATAGTTTTTTTTCCATGCCAACCCATTGAGTTATTTTTATTGGGATTGTATTTAAAGGATGCTCGTAAGTCTGAGTCAGTGCATGACTTTAATATTTAAACTGATGCACATGATAGCTGTGTCCTGCTGCCTTCTGGGTCCTCTGCATCGCTTCAAATGACATTTAGATTTGAATTTGGAATTAGAATTCATCTGTCTTTTACTAGAATAGTTAAGACTTATTGATGGTGCTGATGATGCTGACATATGAAGAAGTCAAGATGGAGGATGTTGTTCCTTCTGTGCGAACCACTGAAGGTCAACTAATTAAGGATTCTTAGTTTTATCTTAGAAAATGAAGTCCTACTTCAGGGGTTTCTCTCGGACTTGACAATGTTTGATATGTGGTCTTTGTATCTTCCCATCAAATTGACCTTCTTCTGAAGAAGCAATAGCTGATATGTAGCATGCCTATATTATTTTCTTTTCAAGTGAGCTTGATTTGATGAGCACGTCATACTAGCAATGTTTAAAATATTGCTAGGGCATTAACTATTTATTAAAGTGGATTTTGTTCATCCTCCCGTTTTGAATTATATCCACAACGTATGTGTGGTGCTGCTTATGCTTATGGACTGGTGGATTACTTGGAATGTTAAATTCTTTTAGGTTTTTTCGTTTGAAATTGGGAGTAAGGATAAGTTGATATGGTGGCCAGAGTTTTGGAGTTGTTGGTCTAGTCAATGGCTTCCAATCTTCTCTTTCATATCTTAGTGAATGTCAACTAAGAATCTGATTCTTAAAGCTTTTCTTGAGTCGTGAGTAGTGTTTGATTTTTGGTGCTTCTGTTTTTGTTTGGATGTTTCATTTGATTCGTTCGCTGGTTCAGTGGATTGCTTGTTCACCTTTTTGAATTTTTTTATATCTTTTTCTTGTCCTTCGGATACATTCTTTTTGGTTTTACTAGAAAAGAAGAAAAAAATCACAAAGAAGAATATGTGAGAGAGAGAGAGAGAGAAGCTTTTCTTGAAGGCATGGTTGGCTGCTTTCTTTTCTTGCTTCTTTCTTTCTTTTTCTTTCTTTTTCTTTCTACTGATCATTTATGATTGTTATTTGAAGTTTCAATTAGTTATTTTAATTTGATTAGCTCTTTTGAAGATCATTATACTTTTAAATATTAAAACAGCTATTTGAACTTTTGTTTCTTCTTCCAAAACACTATTTTAGCCATAAAAGAACTATCTTCCAAATCATTATATATTTTAGAAGTTCCGTTATTTTGGTGGTAACTAGTATAATAGAAAATTTTACCTAATTTCTAGTGTATGATGTTATTTTATCATGGTTTATCCTAGAATGAAAAGTTGTCATATCTGGTGTTGTGAGTTTCAGCTGGGGATGGTAGTTTTTGTAAATTCACATGGCAAATAATGTATTTTTGTTTTGTAGAAGTGTGATTTCCTTAGACTTTTGTTATGAATTGGTGGATTTGGACATACTTTAGTTTGATATGTTATCTGATCAAAGAGAGCAAAACACCTTCCAGTTAAGGGCTTTACTTCCCTGTTATGAAATCTGGGCTGTTTATCATGTAGGACTTACATGAGGTCCCCATTCATGGGTGGTTGTGATTGATTCATTGATTGTAGGAATATGGTACTAAAATCATGTAGTGCTCTTTGAGGAAAGTTTAGTGGCCTCTTTGGCTGGTAGGTTTTCTTTTTCCAAGTCTATTGACATGGGGGCTTTTTTTTTTTATCACCATATTCAGGGAGTGGAGTAGCAACCCTCTGTTTTCATGAATTGATGAGCCTCAAGGAAGATGTGTTTGATGGGCTGCATTCATTCGCTTTCTCAAATATTGGCTTTGGTCTGTCAAGTGTGCAAACGAGCCTTGATAATTTTGGCCTTCACTTTTTTGCCCCCTCGAGCGGCCCTTAAGAATGTGTAAACTGCTCTCCTGGAAGAAAATGCCTAGAAATAGTTGAAGCCATGAAATTGTCAAAATATGGAAAGGATTTTGTTTAATAGGTTTATATACCATTTTGTAAAGCATCATCTCATGTTTTGTAAAATTGAGTTACATGTATTAGGTCCATAGAATGTAAAGGCCTCTTTCATTATTTATTCGACTATTTGTGGCTCGCTGTGAGCTTGTAAGACTGTTGTACTGACTTTGAGGCACAGTTGTATTTACATTTGATGCAGTGTAACTGATTTAGGATAGTCAGTGATGAGCTTTTAGTAATTTGTAACCTGGAATTGTTTCACTTGTAATTGATTATTGTAACATGTGTAGAACTAGTTGCAGTTTCTACATAAAAGATAAAGGAATGTTAGAAGTGAGCTTTTTTTTTTTAACCTTTATTATTATTATTATCTATGTAAGTTGTGAGGTTTACCTGCACATGGGAGTCGTAAATTGTGGACTTCTGCATCATTCTATTGGGCTGGAACCGAGAGTTTCGGTTGTTTTGAGAATGTTGCAGGTGAAGGCATGATGCCACATTCCATGTACATTTCCTCTTTCATGCAGTATGAATTTGTTGTAATCAGATTTGATTTTCATTTGTACTGTTTCTTTTGATGGTTTTTTATGGAATAGATAGATCATTGTCTCTTTTTTTGTATACCAGAAAAGTGATTAGGGATGAAAGTTTTGTGGTTTATTGAGAGGATTTGAAATAGTCTGCCCAAATGTACATTAGGTTTCCTGTCTGAGGAATGAGATTGTCAGTTTTAAGGAGGCATATTCTCAGATACCCCCCTGACTGTGTTGTTCCGAGGGTTTCTACTTGCTTAATGTGGAAAACTGCCTTTCCCCACACTGGCAGCTGCAATTTTTACTTAGCATGGCATGCTCTCTCGTGCATTATTCTTGGCTTTTGTATTCTTTTACAAGATCACTCGCTTCATCCAGTTCTGCTTTGTGAATCTTTAGTTTTGTCATGTAATTTAGGAGTTGGGTATGACCGATTCTTGTTAGTTCCATGTATAAATTTTTCTAACTGCCTTTGTAGTGTACGCGTCTGTTCCATCTATCTGATGACCAATCCTCCAGTTTAATCTGCCACTTCAGGAATCTTTTTTAATTCCAAAAATTTTATCTCCATAATTTATAGTTATGTATTTTATCAGCCAATCTGTGCTGTTCATGTTTCAGTTTCAGTTTCAGAAAGCTCAATGCAAAAGCCAGCGTTTTGCACTGGCCCTTGATTTGACGATGTTGAATGAGTTTCTTGTGCATTCTCTTTACTTATATACACAACGTGGTTCCTGATACTGAATGTTCGTGTCATATTTAACAACTTGAAGTTCCCGGCCGGGCCAATTAAATGTTAATGTCAGTCCAATTACAAAAATTAATGTCGTTTTCAGAATTCAAGAGTACAAAGCTGAAAGCTCAGCAAGTAGGAGAAGGCAGCGGTGTATAACTATGAAAACCTTTAACGTTTAACACTTACGGCGACGAATTTCGTTCCGTTTATATAACACCGGATTGAGGAAACAAAAAAAAAGGTTAATCGCCGTCTATTATTGCCCTCGGATACGAACGTAAGTCGTCAATATTTATATATATTTCATTTACTTTCTCTGTCACCTTTTATTATTGCTTGCTGGAACAAGTGCTCGTCGGATCAGGGATTCCAAAGTCTCGTTTTAATTTCATCTCAATAAATTAAAGCCGGGATATTATTTATTTAAATACACGGGGTTAATAAAATCTTTAAATTAAAGCAAATCGTGACAATATTGTGATTGAATGCGAGCAATTTCATTTCTTCAGGAATAAGCACCACCCTATTCCATAAAGAACAAAAGGCAATTGACCAAAGACAAAGACATGCATCGATCAGTCGGCATGCAGCCTGCAGGACGTAAATAATGGATAATATTTTTATATACGAGCCTCAACTCGGAAGAGGCACCCACAGGCACGTATGATGACAAAAAATGGTTAAACTTTCAAAGTTAGAAATTATTCAATGACAGATCCAAATATCTCCAATCCACAATATTTTAAACTCATCATGATACGTAAAACCTCGAATTTTAATGACAAACAAATCCATATATCAAATGACCTTGCTGTAGACAACCGACAAATGTTAGTCAATCGGGTACGTGGTTTTGTAGACGTAGCTAATTTGTTCATGATTAGTAGAAGAAAGCAGCAGCGACTGCAACACCAGCGACGAGGGCGGAGACTTTGAGGGAGCTTGCACCACTCCCTTCCGACTTGTTCTCATCTCCCTCGCCCACTGGTCCTGGCATTGCAACCTCAGGCAACTTAGCCTCGCCAGAGGGGCCTTCTGCAGGTCCAGGTCCAGCAGCTGGTCCACTGCTTGGGCCTCCTGCTGGGGCTTCTCCGGCTGCCGGTACGGGTGCACCAACGGCTGGAGGTGCCTGTGTTGGTGCATTACCGGGTGCCTGATTTGGCTGCTGAGGCTGCTGGGGCTGCTGGGGTTGCTGGGTGGGTGGCTGTGTCTGTGGCTGATCAGGCTGCTGTGGTTGCTGGGTAGGTGGCTGTGTCTGTGGCTGATCAGGCTGATTGGGTTCCTGGGGTTGGTTAGGCTGATTGGGTTCCTGCGGCTGATTAGGCTGCTGGGGTTCATCGGGTTGTGGCTGAATAATGGGTTCCTGCTGGGCTGAGGCCACACTGATAATGGCTACAAAAATGAGAGCAAGAACAATGACCTGGCGAGCCATCATGTACGATGGGGTTTGTGTTTTTCGTCTTATTATTTTTATTATTTTTAATTTTCTGTCCCCTTATATGCAAGGTTCTCTACTGAATATAGAGAACAATGCAGATCGTTCAAATGCTGGGGATGATTTGAGGAAGAGATTGTCGGGTTTATTTATGCTGATGGGTTTGTCCTTGATTAGGGGAATTCATCATATCTTGTGGTGGCACCCGTTGCTTTATTTCCACAAACTCAGGATAGCCATTCTGAGCTGGTAAATAGGAATTCATTTAACAAATTGGGAAGAAGCTTTCTTTTGCCTAATTTTAGTAAAAATTAGGGTTCCACTTCTTTGCCAAAATCCAACCAAATCGTCTTTGATTTAGCAAAATTCTTGTTATTTTACTTCAGTTTTCTACGTTACCAAGTCTCTATTTAAATGATTCAATCATTTTTTTTTTTAATGTGTGAACATATAAATTTTATGATTTAATATTATTATAATCACTTTCCCTCGTCATATTCATATTTTACACTCAACTTCGATTTTATAACTAAAAAGTGTCTTACGCAATGAAATAAAATATTATTCTTGATCATACCCTTCTATTAGATTTTGATATGATTTTATGATCACCAATAAACTATGCCGAATCAACAACATTTATCTATCTGATTATATCCATGCAATATTCATCACCAATCATATTTGCAGCATGTCCCAAGATTCCTACAGAAGCAGAGCTGCCAATTCCTGCTGCATCATTACTCTTATTTTACGGGTTCAAGGCTTCAAGCAACTCCCTTTTATGATCCAAGCATTCAGTGCGTTTTACACCTTTAACGTTGTCTCCTTCATTGGAGTTAGTAGAGTTGTGACGAATAGCATTATTGAACGGAGTAGTATATCTTTATTCGTCGCATGGAATGAGACTGAAAAAAAAAAAGGTTGCAATTAATGTGAGATAAAATTAATCCACTTCATCTTGATATTAGAATGAAATTAATAATGACGCAAAGAGTTTGTAGGCCCCCAAAAAAAAAAAACTATAATGGGTATGTGTGGGTTTAGGTGTGGCTAAGAGAGTTTTATGAGAGAGATATATATATATATATATATATTAAGAGAAACATGGAGGTTTATATTTTGTCCTTTGTTATAATTGTAAGAATGAGGGTTTTATAAGATTATTGGTAGGGTGCTAATAATTTTATTCTTATTCAAAAACACATACATATTGAAAAGAATAGTCATATTTGACTCCTTTAATTTTCTATCTTTAGCCCCAAATTTTAACTAAATCTATAAAAAATTTTAAAAGGACTTCTCTCTCTCAATATACCCCAAGTAATTCCAAATTGACCCGTATTGCCATTTTTTAAAAATCCTTTTCCATAGCCCCATCATTTACAACCCAAAAGTCTATTTAATTTAGGCATAGATGTCAACAAAATTAAACATAATTCTTTGAGAAAAATTAAATTTACACACTTGTTAGATCTGCAACAACAATGAATTATCTTATCCTCTTGATATCTCCATCTTATCCATTGGCACAAAATTAGTATTTGATAAATAAATATTTTTATTTACATTGACACCGTTATCGTAGGGTTATTTTTATGGATTTTTTTCTATTAATTTTGGTTTTGGTAGATCCCACATTCTTTATGGCTAACAATTTTTTTTTTTCAAAAATATAACATGTTTATTACATAATGTAATTATTGGTGGCTGGTGGGAGAAATGAGGGATTCAAAAGTCAGGAACATGATATGTGATATAAAGCCCAACCCAAGACGAAACCCCAGTCTTATAGCACATCGAGGAAACGGGCCGGCTGAAATATACGGAGAAGCAGGGGCCCATTAAGAGCAGATGTAGAATTACGAAATGGCCACGAAGTTAGGGCTTTTGAAAAACGAAAACACTCGCGGCGAGTCAGTTTGTTCATTGTTCACTAAGCGAAAAAAGCACTGAAAGTTCTACACTCTTCTTGTGAAGAGAAGTGGAAGGGGCAGAGGAAGCAGCAGCTGTGAGAATCAAGGATAGGAGAAAATGGCGTTAGCGTTCGACGAGTTCGGTCGGCCGTTCATATTATTAAGGCAGCAAGAAGAGAAGTCCAGATTGCGTGGACTCGATGCTCAGAAAGCCAACGTTTCGGCCGGCAAAGCAGTGGCTCGGATCCTCCGAACCTCCCTCGGACCCAAAGGCATGGACAAGATGCTCCAAAGCCCCGACGGTGACGTCACCATTAGTATGTTCTCTCAACCTCAAATATTTCTCTCTCTCTGTCTCTCTCTCTCTCTTTTAAGTTAACGAAGTTAGCGAATAGGGTTTTTTTCTAGATTGGCTATGGATCTGAGTGAGTGGTATGTTGGGAGAATGTTTAGAAATTTTCAAGTGTTTAGATAGTTGTAAGTAGTTTGGTGAAATTGGTTTACGGTTCAATTATAGATATTATGTTGAAGAAATTATAGGTGGCTAAAACAATGCCTTTTAAACAGAGTTTACAGGTGTTCACGTCTTTCTTGTAAATCATTTATGTGCAAATCATTTATAATTAGTTATAAATTTATTCTTTTTAAAAAATATATAGTAAAATATTATAAAAATATAACTAATAATTATAGTCAATATCTATTTTCTCTAAATAAACAAACTCACTCAAATCCCTGACTAATTGATCCAATTATCTAAAGTCTAAATTCCCCAAAACCCAGGTGTTTAAGTTATCAAGTTGTCACCTCATGAGTGACGGTCAACCTCTATTGCACCCGCATACTCATACTGTTTTTGAATTAGTTATTAGCTTATACTTTTGTCAATTTTTTTGATAAAATAATTAATAATTCTCTAATGTATTATTATCACACACAATATAAATCAGATACGATAATATATGAGTTTTTTTTTGAAGAATTGGACAAAATTTCGTGGATACTGTTTTTTTATTTACATTGTACTTTTATAGTTTTATTATTAGTTTTTTGCTTGTCTAATGTATTTTAATAATTTCATTTGTATAGAATAAATTTTTTTGAGAAGTAATTGAATTTAAAAAAAAAAAATCTAGCCCACCCCAAAAAATAGTGCTAGCTTCGCCACTGGCAGCGAGTGGAGGCATTAATGTTGTGAATCATATAATTGCTGTACCATGTCTGTTGAAGTTTCAGCCTTAAGATTTTTCTCTGTTGGCAACTTGATTTGCTTCTAAGACATTTGCAGCTCTTATTGGAAGGCTGCTTGGTTTTAGTGAAATTTTACTGCTTTCGGTTGCCATACTGTTAGTTTTATCATGACTCAGAAATTACTTGGAAAGGATGTAGTCTCCGCGATCTTTTGAAGTCGATTTCGGAGATTGAGTTGAACGAGTAAGACATTTTAGGCCTTGTAATGAAATTTTCTTGTGGGTTGGCATGTTGACTTTTGGTGATTAAGAAAGTGAAATGATGATCTGAGATTGTTTCTTAAATTGCTTTTTAGGATGTGTTTGGCTTTTCTTATTCCTATATATGTGTGCTTTCAGCAAATGATGGTGCCACAATCCTGGAGCAGATGGATGTTGACAATCAAATTGCAAAGCTGATGGTTGAATTGTCTCGGAGTCAGGACTATGAAATTGGTGATGGTACAACTGGCGTTGTTGTTTTGGCTGGTTCACTTTTAGAGCAGGCTGAGAAGCTTTTGGAACGGGGAATTCATCCTATTCGGGTTGCAGAGGGCTATGAAATGGCTTCTAGAATAGCTGTTGAACATTTAGAACGTATAGCTCAGAAGTTTGAGTTTGGGTTGAATGACTTGGAGCCTTTGGTTCAAACTTGCATGACTACTTTAAATTCGAAAATGTAGGCTTGTCCTGCTTCTTTTTCTTCCATTTTTATCCCCTAAAGCTGTCCTGTTGAAGGGTTTTTGCCCTCATGTTGATAAATCTTTCCTTATGGTGATCTCTTAGGATTTTTCTGTTAATCTCAAAATTTTCTGTTTTGCAGGGTGAATCGTTGCAAACGCAGATTGGCTGAGATTGCTGTCAAAGCGGTTCTTGCTGTGGCAGACTTAGAGAGGAAGGATGTCAATTTAGATTTGATTAAAGTTGAGGGAAAAGTAGGGGGAAAGTTGGAGGACACTGAGCTAATATATGGAATTACTGTTGACAAGGATATGAGCCATCCTCAGATGCCAAAACAAATTGAAAATGCAAAAATTGCCATCTTGACCTGCCCCTTTGAGCCACCTAAGCCAAAAACAAAGCATAAGGTGGACATTGATAGCGTGGAAAAGTTCCAGACTTTACGTCAGCAAGAGCAAAAATACTTTGATGACATGGTTCAAAAGTGCAAGGTGAGACTTGTTTATAGATTTATTTGGATGGTTACCAAACTAAAAGATTTTGTCAAAATGTGACTGCAGTTTTCTTATATCATTTACCAAATATAAAGCAGCCCCTCTGCCTTTCCACTAATTTTTCTGTGATATCTTAAATTAATGGTCTAGATCCTAGTTTACAGAGCTGATTTAGAAGTCAAAATAATTTTTTTTTAATAATAGGCCATTTGTTTTTTTTTTCTTGTTAGATTCTCTTTTGGTTTTATTGTGAGATTTGTTTACTGTGCCTCTATTCTGTCTAACATTTATTTTAACCTTTTCTTCTTGTAGGATGTTGGTGCTACCTTGGTCATCTGTCAATGGGGTTTCGATGACGAGGCTAATCACTTATTAATGCACAGGAACCTGCCTGCTGTCCGCTGGGTTGGTGGTGTAGAATTGGAGCTGATTGCCATAGCCACAGGTTTGTGTTGATTTAGCTTACTGCTTCTGCTGCTTCAGCCCCTGTTACAGCTGCTTTCATTACTGAAGTAATGGTATCTTCATTTTGTAGGTGGAAGAATTGTTCCAAGGTTTCAGGAGTTGACACCAGAAAAACTTGGAAAGGTACATCCTGCTTTTTCTTTTCTTTTCTACCTTTGGTATGCTGAGAAATGTGGGGCAGTTAATTAGAATTATAATGGCATGGTTTGGTGTAGAAAATTTCAATGTGAGTAGATTTCTAACCAGCACTCGTCTATCTGAACCTTAGGATTAGTGTTTCTGACACTATTCCTGTGTGAAAATCTCAGCCTGATTCATGCAATTTAATTTCTGGCAATGGCCACCGTATGGTACAGTTAATAATTTTTTGTAATTTTATTTTTAGGCTGGTTTGGTTCGAGAAAAGTCTTTTGGCACTACGCAAGATAGAATGCTGTACATTGAACATTGTGCAAATTCTAGGGCTGTAACCATTTTTATCCGTGGAGGTAGGATCATGTTCCCTTGTTATATTATTAAATTCAAAATAATCTTTGTTGGTTTATTATGTAGGGAAATGTAATGGGCTAATGGAAGTGCTGAAGAAGAAAATAAATAGCCTTGAGAGAAGGATCCTTAAGTATTTAGATGGTCTCACTCAGAGTGATGGTGTTTTATGATGTGTTAGGTAACAAAATGATGATAGAGGAGACCAAGCGGAGCATACATGATGCCTTGTGTGTGGCTAGGAATCTGATTCGCAATGATTCTATTGTGTATGGCGGGGGTTCAGCTGAGATAGCATGCTCAATTGCTGTAGATGCAGCTGCAGATAGATATCCGGGAGTTGAACAGGCAAGATAAACTTTGTTTTGTTAAACCTTTTTCACAACCCTTATTTTGCTTTTCATTTGCATACGATTAATGCATATGTAATTGGCTGCCCTTTTATCTGCAGTATGCTATCAGGGCATTTGCAGATGCGTTGGATGCTATCCCAATGGCACTTGCAGAAAATAGTGGTCTCCAACCTATTGAGACGCTATCGGCTGTGAAAAATCAGCAACTTAGGGTAATGGGATAATAGTGATCAATCTCAACTTGAAATATGCTTCTGATTCTCTTTCCCCGCTATATGCTCTGTAATCCTGTTGGTTTCTAAATTTCGTTCCTCTTCATTATGCAGGAGAATAATCCAAACTGTGGAATAGACTGCAATGATGTTGGAACTAATGACATGCGTGAGCAAAATGTGTTTGAGACTTTGATTGGGAAGCAGCAGCAGATTCTTCTCGCAACACAAGTTGTGAAGATGATTTTGAAAATTGATGATGTCATTTCCCCCTCTGAATATTGATTCATTCTCAGGTCTAAGTTTCTGTTTGATTTTGCTTCACCAAGAATGCATTTCATGTATTTTGTTGGCTTGGTATTGACCCTGTCCACTTGATAACAACTGACTTTAAAGGTTATGGGTTGGTTTTTGTTAAAATTGTACCATGAGTTACTTGTTCTGGTTAGTGAGAATTGATGATTTTGCTTGTTTAATTTTAGATTTGCAACTTGATTTCTCTTTACTCTTTTTCTTGTATGCTCAATCGGTTCCTTAATTCTCAAAAATGAATTTCTCGTGTCAATAGATGCTACTTTTTTCATTGTGCAAGTAATGGTAATGTTGTTTGTTACTTTGTTGTACTTGATGTTGTTTGTTACAGTACTGGCATTTTTCCATTGGATTTTTAGCTGTAGGGAGAGATTGGGTTTAAGCAGAGAGGAGAGAATTGAGACAGTTGTGTGCCTGTGGGGTGCTGGGGAGAACTTACTTGCCAGACAATGGATTGGAGGATGGTGAATGGGTATTTGATAAAAGTCGAATGGCCACTCTTGCCGGCTATGCAGGGAAACCCAATTAAGGGATGGTCCCTTGTGTCTGTTTAATAATGTATTGGTTCTGAGGTCCGCATCCTAACCACTCTATGTTCGTTCATCCTCTGTCTTAAATCCGGAAGAATGGATAACAAACTCAGATTCACATCAAAGTCTGTAGTGTACTTGAGGTGAACTGTACTGTCATCTCACGTCTAGCACTAGGTTGAATTGAACGTATCACTCGGTTCGGTTGAGTTAGGTTTCGGTCTGTTCCTTCGGACGGATGATATAAAGCCCCCACTGGTGCTGGCTCCACAGCATTATTGGCGGATTTACACAAATAGCAAGGGCAAAATTTAAGTGATACAGCATTTTGTAAATTAGATACTGGAGAAATAAAAGGGGTATTCAGCGTCACAAATATTGTTTGCCGCCTTATGTAGTTATGGTGATGATAAAGACTAAATGGAAAACGAACGATACTAGTCTTTCTGGGGCGAGCATTAATGGAGGTGGTGGTAGTGTTGGGACAATGAGGCTAGTGGTGGTGTTGTATGGAAGACAGTAGCTAAAGCTTTTATGATTGACGATTGGTTTGTCTCTGAATTTATATATTCAATTAGTAAAATATGGGTGAATAATTATAGTAAGTAAGGAGGAGTATTTAATTTAAGGAAGGTACAGTCTCTCACAAACTTAATTGTGGGTTTCACTTGGACCCATCAGTCTTAGTCTTGTGAGAAGTTGTAACTTACATGCAATGTAAGGTAGCAAAAACCTATAATTTAAATCTAATTCCTACAACCATCAATGTAGCTGTAGAATCTACTTTTGATTTTGTCAAACAAACAAGCAGACGTGTAGTTTTTGTGATCGGTCCCCACGAAAGATAAAATGCCAAAAGCGTTTTCTTTGAACTTTCCTTCGCTTCGAACTACGTTTACACATATTCGATAAAGCTAGATCGCAGTATACTGTATAGTGTATACCAATTCCATGTGAGGGAACCCCCTAAGGCCCAAAGTGGCAGCTGGGTCTAATAACGGGAGAGAGAGAGAGAGAGAGAGAGAGAGCGTATAATGCATCATTAATTGAACATTATTTATTTTTATAAAAATACATAGACGTATATCAAACACTTCTTTCTGCTCTTGTTTTTCTTAACCCCCATCACAATTCTTTACAGAATCACATAATGGTGGGTTTTATACAAACAGGCTCCACAATCTTATATACACTTGAATGTTAGGGAAAAAAAAAAAAAAAACAACATTAACTTACAAGAATACGAATCCTACACTTGTAATTACAATTAAACTTATTATTATTATGCTTCTTTATCCTTTCATTCTTCCCTCAGCCATTTATTATTGGGGCCAGAGTGGGGTGGTTGAGGGCACTAGCAACGCTTGCCTTTCCTGCAATTAAGCGAGCCGGCTTCTGCTGTGAGTGAACTTATTAGTGAAGATGGTCTTGCTCCTAAACTTGAAGCCTTAGCATAACTAGAAGATGCGCCGGCACCCGATGGCGTAAAAAATGCACCATTTACCATCAAATCTCCTTCGGACCTCCAATTCCAATTCTTCCATTCACTCTCCGGCGCATCCTCATACTTAGTCACCTGCACAAACAAGTAGCATATCGCATTTACACTAACGTTCAAATATGTAGTTACCTTATATTCTCTTACACCTAATTCTATCAATTATTCTGTTAATTACTTGCATATTATTAATTCTTCACATAGTTAAAATCGTTACCTCTTTGTTGAATCTATCATTTGGAGCAACAAATCTATTCCCTTGGCTGTTAATTGTAGGAGAAGCACTCCCACCGAGCGCATACATCTCCCAATGTGTGTAGTCGTTGTTCACTACATGAAAATACCCATGTCTACATCTGCAAATTAATCCAATAATTAATCGTTAAACCTCAAATACCAATAGCCATGTAATTGGTGACATGTATTTGTACAACTAAAACGAATAGCCATGTAATTTTTTTACCTTGGCATTCTTTGCACAAGCCCTTCACCAAAGTGATTAAAAGCAATCGTGACTTGCATGTTCTTGTCCTGAGTAAAAGTATCACTGTGGCCCAGAAGCATCACTTTGTTATGGTGGGTCATATAATTGTTTGAGATTGTGATGGCTGTGGATCCATGAATGGCGTCAATCAACCCATCGTTGCAATTAGACAAAGAGCAATGATCAACCCACACGTGGCTTCCACCAAAGATGGATACACCATCGCCATCCGATATAGTCCTCCACCCGTAGTGACTTGGTGAGTCCCGCACGTTAGCGTTGCCTCCTCTCTTACAGTCATGTATATTAATCCCATGAATAATGATGTTGGTCACGTACTGGATAGTAATGCATGGACCACCGGCTATGTGTACGCTCGCTCCTCGGCCGTCGATGGTCTTGAACGAGTTCATGATCAACTCCTCTTTCAATGTGATCACCATGTCACGTGCAAAAATGATCCATAGGGGCTCCTCTTGGATCACAGCATACCTCAGAGTGCCTGGCTTTGGGTTCACTGGGTCATCGTGACCGGAGTCCGTAACAACATATATCTTACCATCTTTCCCACCAATGGCCTGCTTGCCGAACCCGATGGCGCAATCCGCTAGCCGCTGCCGATTCTCTTCCCACTTCGGGTCACACCGCCAGCAGTCGTCGATCGGATTGCCGGTCCCACACGACAGAAACTCCAATTTCCTCCTAGACGCATTGATGCTCCTGTATCACAAATTGAAACAGAGAAATAATGTAACACAATATTGTTAGCATCATACTTATATACACTACAATGAGGTTACTATACACGGTTAAATAAAAGAAATGTAGTAAAGTGATTAAAATTTAAAAAAATGAGGCTTCTCTATAAATATATACTTGTGTACTTCTTGCACCACTAATTCAGGATCTTGAACTGGTGAAGAGGAAATGAAGGTTGGAGCTAGAAGGCACAATAGTAACCATAGCAAGAGTGGAATTGCCATTTGTTTAATCTCTCTGACTTTCTCTCTGCTAGGAAAGAAAATGAAGTAAAGGGGAGAGTGGAGTGGATGGATACAACTTACAAGTATGGGAAAGCTTGGAATTTATAAAGTAATTAAAGTTGATTAAATTAATCAAATAAATTTGGGTAAATGGGGCCATCATGCTACTTTGTTTCTACTCCTAAGGGGTCCATTGTGCTAGTTTCGGCCGCTAGCAATAATTCCTCGTCTTTCTCTGAAAGGAAAATCAGCCACGTATACACCACACAATTGTCTACCATGTGCTTGGAGATCGTGGGAATACGAACTAGCTAAGGCAGTTAATATTATTATGGCAAAACCTAACTGATAAGCGATCATAACCCAATATATGTATATAAATCAAAGCACAAATTTTATCTAAATTATATCAGTAACATTCACAGGATCCGATTGAGATGTTGCTGCTATAAAAGATGATTTTAGAAAAAGTAGATGACTCTTTTTAATATGATCAGGAGGTCCAGTTGATGCCAACAGAAAGTATGAGAGATCTTAAAAAAGAAACTTAATAATTGTGTAGCTGATCAATGATTAGCAAAGGGAAAATCACGGCGTTGTAAATAAGTTAAGCCGAGTGACTATGGAAATTTTTCTACTTGTGCACTGTGAGCATTTAATTAACTAACTACACCGTATACGCCGACACTTTTATGAAGGACACTTGTGTCGGTGGTGTAGAATTTGTGCACAACCCTAGTAGTCTATTCATCCAATCTTCTTCCTACATGGACTAAAAGTTTTTGTTTTTTTCTTTTTGTTGTGGTGGTGGGGTTGGGGGGGAATTATGATCATGTCGCATACAAATTACTGAGGAATCTAAGTTTAAATTAGTAAAATTATAACATGGTTATGAACCAAATAAAAAACAAGAAAAATTACAAGGGAGGAATTTTGAATCTTTAATGGGGATTCCAACATTATAAAGACTGGCTTGTTTACTTGCATCTTTCTTTGAAAGTCGCTAGGTCGCGGTAAAATTTTCTCCATTGTTTGTACGTTATTATACGCCTTGCAAATTATGAACGCAATTCGAAAATGAAAATGCCAATTCCTGTCCATGCAGAATCTCACGTGACTGCACTTGCAAGACCTGCCATCTCTGGGCTCATGCCTGGTTCGATTATATTCAATATATATACGTAAGACCTTTCAATGCTTGTTGAAAATTCTGGATTATCAGTTGAGCTACTTGCTCAGCTTATTACATTTTTACATTTAAGTTTATTATTCGTATGAAAATTTATTATAGCACACAACCTTTATTATATAAGACGACCTCAAATTGGCGCAAGGAATTGAAAGCAGCAAACGTAATGTCGACGTATAGCTTTGCCGACTTCTTATTCAGCTTTATGTATATTTATAAATTCTCCGATTCCGGATCTGAATTTGTTAAAGTGCAGGAAAAACGGTTTAGTCGTGTAATTATTGTGAAAATTATTAAACTTTTAGACTTTAATAAAGTTTAAGATTCTAAATATTAGATCAGATTAATTTTTTTTTTTGTCTCTTTTAAACCATGCGGTTTAAAAGATTAGCAATTGAATGAATGATAAAACTATGCAGTTTAAGATAGTTAAAAACTAACTCTTTTAAACTCTACAATTTTAAAGTGTATCTGTATAAAAAAAAAAAAAAAGACAAACGCACTAGAGAATAACTATATATATATATAAATTTTTTTAATTAATGAAGGTATTCTTATTTTAATAAAATATGTCACTAAAATATATAATATTTTTTAATATATTAATAAATAAATACAGTCTCAAATTCATTAAATTTTATATTTTGTATCTCTTAATAACATCGTTGCTTTATTAAGGTAAGAATATATTGTCACTGTATAATCTCGCTTTCTCTCTCTCTCTCTCTCTCTATACGACATTTTACTTTCTTTTTTGTAACAAACAGGTATCTGTTTGTTTTCATAATTAAATATTTAAAAGTTCTGAAAGCTAGAAAGAAAACTGAATTGAAAGCCCACATGGGAAGATCGTACCATTCCGACGAATTGCTGACATGTACGTCTTCTTCTTGGGAAGGCACGTTCTCCCATGTGAGCTTTGTTCCCTTAGATTTTGGGCATCGCGGGCCCTACAGAACTGCTTTTGTCCCTCTGAGAAATCTGAACCGTCGATCACTGGATCTTTGATCAACTCAAGAGTATCTGGAGGGGTCAACAACCATCATATTCGAGGGTTCAAAATTGAACCACAGAGCCTACATGTAGAGATCATTCTCATCCGTTAGTTAATTTGACGTTATGAATATAGGCCAAAGCCATGCCATCACGTACGCTGCCGTGCTGCCTCTGCCTGGCACATAAACTATTCTCAGCAATTTGTGTTAAATTAAATTGCACCACATAACTACTTGGGCTTAGTCTAAGTGGCCAGAGTCGCTCACTCACAAATGTGAATGAAGTGGTTCGAGCCTCCGCAGACGCATTGTAGGGGTTTAATTTAAATTTTATTTCTTGGAGCCTCAGAGCTTGAGTGAAGGCAGTCTTTCTCCCAGGATGGGAGTTGACGTCCCTCGAATATTTGAGAGGGTTAAAATCTGAGCGGTGCCATATCAAAATTGATGTAAACGAGTCTCAGTATATATATGATTGTAAAATATCATCATGAGCAATAGTTCTCATTCAAAAAAAAAAAAAAATTGCACCACATGAAATTGCATTTGCATTTGCATGCCACTCTGATTTGGTTGAAGGCATTATTACTTGTCTAGATTGTGGATGAGATCATTCTCATCATTAAGACCATTTCACTGCTCAGTGCTCATCTTACCATCATACATTTCTTGAACTGGAACATTGCTTGCCCAAATCTGCTGCCTGTTTTCTGAAAAGTTATTGTGGGCTTATTAATTCATAATTATGTATTGGAAGGAATTAGGGACACGAGTCAAAAACATATCTCGCAAATAATTGATGGTCACCGACAGCTCGCTGCATGTAAAAGTAATACGAATGCAATGCAATTTACAATTTTCGAAAGCGTGGCGCTCTCTCTGTGTATATATTTATGATGAGCATGTGAGAGGCACAAGAGAACAAAAATATGACGTTCGTGTTCACGTTCACCAATGATAAATTATCCAAAACCATAAAGGTTTCAATTTCACGATCTTGTGGGTGCTAAATATCTCTTTTTAATTGTCGACAATCAAGAATAATTACAAAAAAATGTTTACGAAATTGATATTAACTACATTTAATATAAGTTCAAGACACATCAAAGTCCAAATTATATTTCGGCTCGTAATCAAGCCATAGACATCAATAGAAAATAATAGGCACTCCAAATAAGTATATGTTTGTTTCAGTATTATTAACTAACTCCGTACTAATGTAAGTGATTTGGTTACTTAGAATATATTAGGTACGGAACAAAAGAATTTATTTTATGTATTCAACTATTTGAAAATGTAAGATTTGAATCCCATTCACACCAGTGGATATAGAATATATCGCAACGATTTCTACTTATATACGACAATAGAAATGTATTAAGGCCTTCTGTCCAACCAACATAATTAACTAGTTGATTATGGTGTTTCTTATGGATGCGGCTGTGTTGTTAAAAAATTGTTGAAGTGTTAATGGAAATGAAGCATCCTAAAACGGAAAAGACAGGTGAAATGTCATAATTCTTTGTGGTACTCAGCAGCATGCAAAGCAGTGTGTACAGGCGGGCAATCAATATTGCTCTTGTTCTGAATGATGATACGGAGAGCAATCGAAGTCAAGAAACATCACACATATTGAGGCCTGCGCAAGCCATGTGCTTGCCCAATACACGATGCCGACCCTCTGCTATCTATCTATATTTGTTGGCAACTATCATTTCATCAATTAACTCACTTTTAGCTGCCAATTGATCTAGCATCTTGATAAAGTATTTCCATTATTCTTTGGAATTATATATCATGAACTTTTTGCTTTGTGAGAGGCCCTGTATTTCTGTTTAAGTGGGTACCTACTACCAGCTTCTCCTTATCTCATAATCATAATGTGAACCAATAGTGTCATCTTTCCACAACATTTGAGAATATATCGAGGACCCAAGCTTGATAAGACGACGGAAACTGAAGCATCGTCACTAAGTGATGAAGACACTGAAAAAAAAAAAAAACTCTATTTGTTATGGTGGTGATTAACTGAAAGTTCTTGTTGTAATGTAAAAATTAATTGTATCTGATAAAATTTGATTATTAAATAACAATTTTGATAAAAATAATAATTATATCCTAAGTTTTTTTTATCAAATAAAGAAATTGTGGGATTTCTAAGCTTCCAATCCACCATTGCAAGTGTTTACAAATTATATTTAGAAATTAGGGTTTAGAAGTTAAAAGTCATATGTTGCGGACCGCCCAAATTCGTAGCCTAATTTGCTTACCAAGAGCCCAACACAAGGCCATGAGTGCTAACTTGGCCCAATTCCGAAAAGTTCTAGGCAACTCTAGCACATTGAGCTTGTAAATACTTTAGAATTCTTTTTACAATTCCAGTACATGTAAATATCTAGGAAGTGGTAGAATTCTCTAAAATCTCTAGAGTTTGACAAGCCTCCCCTATAAATATGGGATGGCATTAGGCATTTGCATCGAACAAACACCAACAAGCATTGTAAGCAATTCAAGCATTGTAATCTCTTTTTGTGCAATACAATTTCTCTTATTCGGCTCCATTGCTCTCTTCTCTAGTCCAAAAAGCTCTAAACTTACTTAGCAATATTTGGCAAAGTTGTCTAAGTGCCGCACGGATTAGCTGCACAAAATACTCATCCCGTGACACATAGCTCTCTATTTGCAATGTCAAACGGAGGCTAAGAGCATCGGCAATTTGGAACTAACAGAAAATTACAAAAGATGGAAAGAGATTTATGCAAATTAAGAACTGTCGCCATTTAGAGGTATCACTTTTAGTTTGGGGGGAAAAATAGATTGTACATTTATTTCCCCAAGGATGTTCATCTTCTACACAGTATAGAGCGTCATCAGAAAGCAATACAATGAGAAATCAGTGCCCTTTTAATGATTGGATCATGTGGTAGGTTCATATGTAGTGTAATATCAGCATGTTCCCTCTGTTCTTTCTTTGTTTTATTGATCATCATATCAATGGATTATAAATGCTTTTAATTAACTAAGATAATATTCTGGCTGGATTTGTCGAATGAACAATTTAGAAGATGATATATTATAACAATTTACGGACTTGATTCATACCGCATCGTTTCCTATAACCCCAAATAATTCAATTTCTTGAATGTCGGCTTTAAATTTCGGATCAACCGGTCTAGTTCAAGCTTAATCAAGAGCATACAAGCCTACTAATATTAAGTTAGCCCATGAACAGAAAAGGACTACAGAGTGGCCTCCAAAAGTGAAGCCCTCTAATATTTTGATGGACCTTTCCGGAAAAAAAAAAAAATTGCTGGGCTGAAAGCCTTGTTTAGGAACCTTAAGATTTTAATCGACTTCGTTTAATATTTTCTTTTGAGAAAAAAGGAATAAAAATGAAAATGAGAGTATCTAAATCCAACCATAGGTTGCTAATCTTTCAAAATCAACACATACCTTCAATTATTTTGGTGGGTTCATTACTTACCCAAAATGGCGATAACGTGTGGTGGATTTGCTGCCAAAATAGGGGAGGATGATTGATCCTCGAAAACAAACAGAATAAAATGATTCAGGTGGGATTAATTTCAGTTTCTTTTTTTTTTTTAAACAAACATTGAAATTAACTTTGGTAATGGATGGAATTGACCAGCTCCATGCATGTGGGATGGGTTTGGAGGCTCTGTTTGGTATTGTAGTGATGTGAATTTTAAGTTAGAATTAGAGTGAAATATAAGTTCTCGTTATAAAATAAAAGTTGATAATATTTAGTAAATATGATTTTTAAATAATAATTTTTATAATAATTAATAAAGGAAAAGTGAAATTATCAATAAAAAATTATAGAGAAAAAATCACCTTAATTTCCATACTACAGATATAAATGTTTATTAATTAAACACTTTAAAGATAGGAGATACAAGCCATAACTACGACTACGAGCTAGACAATAATAGAGAGAGAAGTATGAATCAAGCTGTCGACGAGTGAAATTGTACTATATTTTCAATTGAAATGAATTTTATTAGTAGAATCAAACAACTTATCCTCTGATTTGTCACTCTTTTACTATTAGTAGAAAAATGCCACATAATCTCTGTGTGTGTTAGTGCGCATACACTTCAATATAACGTAAATCACATGTAAAATTAATCTATGAGATGAATAAAAAGTCACCAAGCCCAGGTTGGATTCGTGAATATGAATATGAATATATATAATTACAACAACAACAATAATAATAATAATAATAATAACAACAACAACAATTAAGAGATTTCACAGCCTACCATATATATTGAGCCAAATTGCCAAATAATCGTTGCATGCATGGACACGTAAAGAGTAGATTCAGCAAAATCAGTAGTGGAAACACTCTTCGGATAGCTCTCTGTAGGAATCATCCTATTTAATTTCCCACGTGCTCGTTTTCATCACTCGCTCAGGTCAAGGTCAGCCGTCTTTTTGTTTTTTGTTGTTAACAGAATTAAACTAAAAAAATGAAAATGCTCACAGAGTCGAGGAAAACACGACGGGGAGACAGTTCAAAGTGAAAGACATGTCATGCAGAGCCGAGTACGCCATCACCGGCACCCTTCACACGACGGTCCAAACGGCGTTAGGCGCTGAGGTGCTCGGGCAACATCTTCTCCACGCAAGACCACGTGGCTTCGGCCATTCCGTGGGTCTCGGCCTCTGTCTTTGCATTAAAAAGGCATGACTTTGAGCGAGTACTGATGGTCGACGGAGCGAGCCCTAGACTGGGGGAACGAGTGTGAGCCGGACCTGGTCGTGGACGACGGAGGTGATGCCACGTTGCTGATTCATATGGGGTGATGGCTGAAGAAGAGTATGAGAAGAGCGGGAAATTGGCCGATTTGGCAACGACTGAAGATTGTTTTGGGATAATTAGAGACGGGTTAGCAGTTAATCCAAGATTAAGGAGAGATTAGTGAGTGTTTATGAGGAGACTGCTACTGCTGTTAAGAGCCTCTATCAAATGCAGGCCAATGGGACTTTGTTCTTTCCTGCGGCTAACATCGACGATAACGTCGCCAAGAGCAAGGTAAGTACGTACGTGATACTACTACTAGTAGGGGTGTTCAGAATCCAATCAATCCGCTCAATCTGCTTGATCCGTAAAAATTCGATCCGTGGATTGGTGAATTGGATTGGATTGAAAATTTAATAATCTGTATTCAGTGGATTGGATATGGATCTACTTCTGTAAATCCGTAAAAATCTGTGAATTCGTAAAAAATAAAAAGTATTTATTTAATTAAAAAACGTGTAAATATGATATTATTACTTAATGCTTGGTATAGCTTATTTAATAGATGTAAATATTTATTTAATCTCATAAGCTCTTATCATAATTTTTGTTATTGTTTGGTTGTTTTTCTAATAGAGCTTTTGAAACTTAAATAAGTTATTTTGTCTCTACTAGTAAAAGCTTAAATTTTGGGCTTTTAAGAGAAGTTGAAAAGCTTTTTTTTTAAATATTAAAATATCTAAAAATCCTCTACTTATTTGTAATTTTATTTTATTTTTTTCATAACAAAACTTTAAAAAATTTATCTATTAAAGTAATTTCATAAAATTTTAATAAAAACTCTTATTGACAACCAAACTAAAATTTTTTTAGTAAAAACTTTATTTATAAAAGCTCTACTTGAAAAGTTGTACCAAACAAAGCCTTACTAGTAAATAAATTAGTTAAAATATAACACTATATTTTATCTTATCCGATGATAATATAAAATAATGAAAAATTAATGAAAAATTGAATGAACAAATATAGCTTCCTAAATAATTAATTTCCATGTACTGATATAAACGAATGAGATTTTTTTCATTTTGGTGTATTATATTTTGAAACTTTAAATATATTTTATAGTTTTATTTAAACAGTCAATTTATTTAAATCTTATTTAATTTTAAATTTGATCAGTAATAAAATTATTTTTATATTAAATTTTTTTTATTTAGTTAGTTTGTGGATTGGACATAATTAAAAATTTTCAGTCCGCAAACCAATCAGCAAAATGGTGGATTAGATATGGATTGGGTTAAATCCGCATCCGATTCGCAGATGTATGGATTAGATTTGAATTGAATTTCATCAATCCATGGATTGGATTGGATTGAAAATTTATAATCCGTAAAATTCGATCCGCGAACACCCCTACGTGATAAGTTCATTTCTTCAGATTTTCTTTTTCTTGTACTAGATGGATTCTAAATTATTTCTTTGATTAACAGATTAAAATTTAAAAATTTCCTTAAAATGTATGTAAGCATGCATTGAACGTTTCTTGAACTTTTACATCTCCTTGTCTCGTTGAACGTTTATTTTTTAAAAAAAAATGCATTTTTTGTTTTTTTGCAATTTATGCATTGAACGTTTCTTGAACTTTTACATCTGCTTGACTAGGGCCTTTTTTTATTAAAAAAAAAAAGTGAAAATGCTTAAATTGAAGCGAAACTTCTACTTGCATTTTGTACACATCAGTAGGTGAGATAAAAAGAATCAGTAGTTGCTAAACGTAGAGAACACTGAGAGAAGGCTTGTGCTGCCGTTTCTCTCGGCATTCTCTCAACCCTCGTGACGCTTAACATTTTCCTTTCCTAAAAGAATAGAACAATGCTACGAGTGCCCCCAGGCGGTGACGTGGATGATTAACGTTACACTGAGGGATCCAATGCCTGGAAAAACTACTTGGTATTTTTTAAGTCGACCTCTCTGAAATTTGTTGATTATATAATTATTTGTTGATCAAAAACGAAATAGTGGTTTTCTTTTCTATGTGGAAGAATATTAATTGATTATTCCCGTAATTCAGTTAACAGTTGAATAAGGTCATCTGGGTAATGATTTTATAGTTTGATAACTTGTATGGATGCCGTCGTCACTCTCTCCCTGATGGCATAATGAGGGCAACGGATGTTATGATTGCTGGCAAGATGTCGGTTGTTTGAGGATAGGGAGATGTGAGCAAGGGCTGTGCCACTGCCCTCAAGTGTGCTGGCGCTCGTGTTGTTGTCACAGAAGCTGACGCCATTTGTGCCCTCCAGACCTTAAATGGAGGGAATCCCTGTCCTAACCATAGACGGCGTCCTCTGTGACGCAGGCATCTCTGTAACTGCCACAGGCGGCAGACCACATCATCATGGTTCACCACACGAAGAAGATGAACAACAATGTGATTGTTTGCAACAGTGGCCATTTCGAATATGAGATTGAACATTCAGGGTCTTGAGAGTTGTTACCCTGGCATCAAGAGGATCACCGTTAAGCCTCAGACTGACAGATGAGTCTTTCCTGAAACCAACGCTGGTGTCATTGTTCCTGCGGAGGGTCGTATCACTAACCTGAGATGCGCCACAGGACACCCCAGCTTTGTGATATCAATGTCCTTCACTAACCAAGTGATTAATTTAATGGAGCTGAGGGGGCAGAAGGATTCGCGGAAATATGACAAGAAAGTTTATGTGCTGCCCAAGCATTTTGTTGCTGCTCTTCACCTTTAGAAGCTGGGAGCCTCACTAGTCACTCCAGAGGAGGCAGAGTACATTCATGTTCCTGTTGAAGGACCTTACAAGCTTCTTCCGTACAGGTACTGACGAGGGTTCGTGCTTGTTGGAGGCTTACTTATATACATCCTCTTGGCTATCATAAGAAGAAGCAAGTGTAGTTTACTCTTTAGTGTTGCTTTATGCTGCCTTGGTTTCACTTTGGTGCTTCAAGTTTCATTTTTCTTTTCCCTCCCAGATGTCGTTGTTGTCATGGATCCATCCATCTACGTTGGCATGTCGCTGTCATGTTTCGGTCTTCTAATTAAAAATAACGATCTTAAAGCTTAAGATATTAAGGGAAGTACGCCATTTGCCATTTGTGGCCACCACCGACCCATTTGTGCTCTCAAAAAGTAGTGAACGTATATGGCAAAAATGAAAAATTGTTTGTACTAGTAGGGCTCGTATGGTACGTCAGGATTGGATCGAATTATATAAGATAGAATTGAATTAAATAATACTGAATTATATATAATATTATATTATATTTAGTGTAATATTAAATTGAACTATAAATAATAATGTCTCTTTTTTTAGTATATTATGAGATTAGTTAATAATTAATAATATGTTTTACATATTAATTTATTAAAATTATCTTAGATTTATTTTAAAATGACATGTAATATAAACTAACTTAAATTAATAATTATTGATAAATTTATTTAAAAAATGCAAAATCTTCCCTTAATTTTTTTTAATATTTAACATGTTATAATTTTAATCTCATAAATAGTAAAGGACAAAATTTTAACTTAGAAAATGCAATCCCAAAAGTCCCCTTAGGAATAAATTTTACTACTATTAAAACTAAGTGATAAGCCCATTATTGATATCCTACCTTTACATTTTTTACATTAAATATAATATAAGAATTATTTTACACTAAGTTATTTAATCTCATGATATAAAACTAAAACCAAACGGCCCGTACAGTAAGAGCAGAGCAGGGCAGAGCAATGTCATTAACTAGATGTGAACAAGGTTCCACACTTTTTTGGGGAAATCTTTCACCAGCACGCACCAACCCTCTATGGTAAGGCGGTAGCACGTCAGACCTCTTAATAGGTTGAAGGATATAAAATCAGAAACATTTGGGGACCACCGATTGATAGTTAATTGGTGGGACCAAAAATCAGCCACCGACACGTACGGTGCCACTGGTACAGGTATGGGGGAAGGCCCCGTTCGGCAATGCATCCAAACTTCTAAATCACCGAATGGAACAAATAAAGAGAACTAAATTTATGAATGCAAATCAACATAAAATAAATTATCAATGAACCTTGACGAATGTATCAGCTATATTAACAGCTTCAGCTCGAGGCCTATGTCTATGTGCTAACAATATTTTCAAACATGCACCATCCTGCATTGCTATGGCCCCTGCTATGCCTAAACTTGAACCTTCACAATTCTTTCTTTGTTTCTATTTACAAAATAAACAAGGAATCTAAACACCAAACGCAGACGTCTAAATGATGAATTAGCAGAATGGCAATATGGCACGGTGTCAGATATGAGGGTTGGTGAAGCCATTTAATTGCTAACTGAGATCGATGTCAACCCTCTCCGGGTTTCCCCTTTCGGTTTGATTGTTAACTAGTTCTATGCCTAGCTGGCCCTTGTCTCCTGCGCCAAATGCATATAGCTTTCCTGATTCAGTGAGTGCGAAAGTATGGGCATTCCAATATATGGAATTAGTCAGGCTGATCTGTTCAACCCGCTCGTTGACCTGCTTCAATGATGTTACTAGCTGTGGAGTCAACACATTTGCATGTCTATTTCCCTGCATGATGCCACAAAGAAAAATTAGCCATGATTCAGTGACTGTAAATTCACAAACAGCAAAGACCCAAGAGCCTTGTTTGAGCAAAGTAGTGCAAGATCAAATACCATAGTCAGTCTGTCACTAAAGCTTTGTCTTAGTTTCAAATTTCTAAAATATTTCAGAATTTCTCACAAAAACTAGAAAGTAGGCAGACGCCAGTATGAACTTAGGTTAAGCCAAATCTGTAAATACTGCAATATTGACAGAAAGAGGAGTGAGCAGACCTGTCCATCTGCAATAGCATTGTGACCAAGACTAGCTGATTCACCACAACCAAATGAATATACATCACCATCTTCAGAGACCACAAAGGTTGTGTAATCCCCTGTAGCAACATGAACTGCTTTCACATCGTTCAATGCTTGCACCACCTTAGGAACTGATTCACACTCTTCATTTCCATGACCCAAGCATCCATAACGCCCCCAACCCCATGTGCAAACACGTCCATCTTGCCCGACAACAGCTGCATGCCAGGCACCAGCTGCAACCACCACTGGCTGCAGATTCAATAGCTGAAACTGTTCAATAAGTCTAGGGTGCTTCTCATCAGTTCTTGAGCCATGTCCAAGCTTGCCGCCCAAGCCACACCCAACGGAGTAAACTGCCCTGTAAGATTTCCAAAAAGAAGAGCAAAATGTTAGTTATACACTGACACCATAGTTGATTCATCAACATTGCTGATAATGCTTTTGTTTTTTTTTTTTTTTTTGGGGGGGGGGGGGGGGAATGCTGATCAAGACTCTGGAACAGTTCATGCTATTAAAAAATCCAGAAATCAGCAATCGTCATGCTTTGAAGAGCAAGTGAGAAGGAACACTTCACTGAAATAACTGCAATACAAATTTAAATAAGCAGTTGAAAGTGATACTAGCAAGACATTTAATAAATTACAAAAGCAGTGGCACTTTGACAAAACAAAAAGTTTTGAAGGAAATAATAAGCAATTTAGCTTGAGTGTGGCATCATGATTCAAGAAAACATAGAAAATACTTCAGGAATCATCGATCACAATCCTAAATGCACCCTATATTTCACATGTCTAATTTAAAGATTATTGCAAAATGAAGTGTTATTTAAGTAAATGATTTCTTAAGGTAAACGGATGAAGGCACTCACATTCCACTAGGTTGACAAGCCAGAGCAAGAAGGTAGCAGTATCCAGCTGCAATTTGTACTACAGGTATATTCTCCAATGCCCCCAACAAAGGATGCGGCTCCACATCATTAGGCTCAGTATGGTGACCAAGTCTCGCATCATTTCCCCAAGAAAAGGTATAAACCCTGCCTTCCCTTGACAGTACAGCTGTAAAGAAATTTCCAATTGCAGCTTGCACCACAAATATATTTTTCAAAGACTCAACCAGCTGTGGGCTTGTGACCAGCTTAGTTCCTTGGACCCCGTACTCTGCTTCACCAAAGGAGTCCTTGCCGAAGGCATACACTTGCCCAGCATCACTAATCAGCATTGTCCGGCCAGCACCAGCAGCTGCTTGGATGATTCGAATGCCTTGCAGAGATCTGCAATACAATGGAGTTCCATTAACTTCCCTACCCAACAAATTTCTCTTTCCATTTCTTTCATTTATAATATCAGGTCTAAGGATTGGTGAAAGGTGCGCAACCTGATAGGCCGGGGTCGCCATTCTTCTTCAGTGGTGCCATGTCCAAGCTGCCCAGAGCTGTTAGAGCCAAATGAATAAACTACTCCCTTTGATGTCACAGCAATACTATGACCAGGCCCAGCTATCGCCTGGGAATTCTCCCTCCTGCAACATGCTTCTCCAGCCAGCAAAAACCTCAGCACCAGTTTCCAAGAACCCCCGCATTTTTGCTTCAAATCTTGACGTTCTGCTTCAGTCATTGGCTTAAATATAGCTCTCTTTTGGCACATGTCCAGAGCAGCAAGCTCAGATATGGACAATTGATAGTCAGGGGCAAAGTTTGCTGGCTGCCTAAAGAATGAGCATGTTGCCTGCAACACACACAATTGAAAATCAAATCAGCCGCATTTTCAGTTCTAACATGAATAAGAGCTGTATTATCAAAAATATATATAAGGAAGAAAACACTTGCCTCTAGTTTTGCAAGATCCTGAGGATCTAAATTACATGCCGTAAGGACATGAAGAACAATAGAGGGACTAGCAGCCAAGGGAAATTCTCCAGGGGTGGACTCCCCAAAGCAATGGCGTTGATTTCTTTGAAATGTCGGTACAGGAGCAACAATAATAGCTGTAATCGGCTGGTCAGGAATGTTATGGTATTGTATAGCTGGAGTGCCACTCGTTGTAGCGTCCATGGGCACTGCTAAACTTTGCAGTGCCCAAGCTTGACAGAAGAGAAGATTTAAATAGCTGGAAAAATATAAAGAAAAAATATGCACACAATTATTACTACACACTCTCCAGTGATCCAAAAATAGCATTCAGTATATAACTAGCGGGTACCTTAGATTTCAGAAGGATCAGCAGACTTCAAGTCTCAAACCTACAGATAGAAACACAGATGAAAAAACGTTATGTCATGAAATGATGTACACATAAAATATGAAGCAAATAAAAGATTTTTTATCAGATCAATCAGTTGCCATGGCCAAAGTGAAAAGAATCAAATTCAGATCATAGAGAAAGAAGAGGAGCGAAAAAAAAAGAGACAAATAAGGAAACCAGAAACCTTAAAAGGAGTTACAGAACTGGTAGATATTATCAAAATATGAATCAAAAAGAGGAATTTAAAATTGAAGGGACACCAAAATAAGGAAACTTTGAAGAGAAGAATACTAGACTTCTGTGAAAGGATATTCTACTTGTAAAAGAAACAAAGAAAGAAAAGAATTCCCACATCAAAAGAGACACCCCTGTTCACGTAAACTCATTATAACACACAGCAAAAATGAAAAAAGTCAAATTGACCCGATCAAAATGAACCAAACAAGCAAAATCAACAAATTTAAAACTGGGGAGAAAACAATCTGCACCTTTGTTCAATACAAACTCATTAAAGAAGAATCCAATTTTGAGACAAACCCATATCATAAAACACATCAAACGATGCAATACACAAGTAAACTTGATCACATCAAACCGAAAAAAGCAAAAAGAATCCAAGCAGAAACAGGACATGATCACATGTTCAACAACTTTTTATCGTTTATCTGTACATTAATGATCCTCTACAGATCGAAACACAACAATCAGAAGACAAATATTACATGTAAGAAAGTCCCACGATTGCAAAAAATCCATCTGCATCTGTCAATAAAATGAAGAGAATTACACAATTACTGTTACGTCAACCAACAAGAAGCGAACTTTTGTAATCAAAATTCGAGAGCAAGCAACTGGGTATCCGATCAAAACTTGCCCTGTTGTTTCGAAAAGGCTTTGGAAACGGGTTCTTGATCGGGTTACGTGAACAAATTCACATAGAAAATTAGAAAAAAAAAATTCAATTTCTTATGGGTAGAAAAAGCTTAAGAGTTTTTTTTTTTTTTTTTTTTTTTCTCCTCGTGCTATGAGAGGTGTCTCTCTTCTGCAATATCTATACGTTTAATAAAGTGATGATGTGTCTCGTTGGTGGTGAACGAGAGCGAAAATTGGTAACGTTGCACATATATTTATAGTCTGAGCAATTTGACACGTCAGCTTCCTCTTAACTATGGTGACTGACTTACCATTAACTATGGTTGGAGAGAAACTTTGATTAATTTATTTTCTTTTGATTGGATTAAGTTACAATTGCATAAGTAGAAGTAGAGTTCAATTTGGAAAAAAAAAAAAAAAAGGATTATTACGTAGTTGAACTAAAAAGTTAAAATTCTGCAATCGTTGCTTGAATGAGGCAAAATGGGTTGTTTTTAGAGGAAGAAAAATACGAGTAGAGTTTAATGAGAGAATGTAGATAAAGAAATTTCTAAATTTAAGATCCAATATCAAAACAAATAGTTTTTGGAGATTAAAATTGTAATCATAAACGTTAGGGATTTCAATTTAGAATCTAAATAATTAAGATTTCTAACATTAATTCGAATTGTAATCATCGTACTTGGAGATTTTTCATCAGAAATAAATAAAATTTATGGACTTCTTTTCTTATAGATATATAAATGAAATTGAGTATGTGAATAGCTGATAACGTATTTATATAAATATTTTAAGTAAACGTTTTGTGCAAAAAAGTGTTTTAGTGGAAGTACTATTACGTGATATCTTTAGATACTTAATTTGGTAAATTTAATATTATTTTTTTAAATAAAATGGTATAAAGAAAATTATTAAAAAAAAGTTCAATTTCTCTACAAATTTAAAATGAGACTTTAAATCTTAAACTTCCTTTTATTTTGTAGATGAATAGAGATAAAATGTTAAAAGAAAATAAACACAATCTCTTTAATTTGTTTAAAGAGCACCTCGAGTATATGATTGAGAATCAACATGGTCTTCTTTTTCTTCTTGGTAAGCATATAAAGTAGGGAAAATGACATAGAGACCCCTAACGTTTGAATAAGGGATATAAAACTCCCTAATATTTTAAAAAAGACACTCAGACTCCCTATCTGTTAACAGTAAATTATAATTTTATCATTATACCCTTATAGCATATTAAAAAATAATTGTTCATTATTCAATTTATTTCTATATTATTAATAAAATTACGAATATAACTTCATTATCCAATTTTTCCATTTAATTTTTATCAAATTTTATCTTCAAACTAAATAAATTTAATCCATTGCTCAAAAATAAAAATAAATTAAATTGATTATTAATATAATAAAAATAACAATTCTCCATATGTTATTTCTTATAATTTCTTATATATAAATTAAATTGATAATTTCTTAAAAATAACAATTCTCCATATATAAATTAAATTATTTAATTTAATATATGTTATTTTATATGAATATATGTTATTTTTATTATATTAGTAATCAATTTAATTTATTTTTATTCTTGAGTAATGGATTAAATTTATTTAGTTTGAAGAGAAAATTTGACAAAAATTAAATGGAAAATTTGGATAATGAAGTTATATTCGTAATTTTATTAATAATATAGGAATAAATTGGATAATGAACAATTATTTTTTAATATGCTATAAGGGTATAATGGTAAAATTATAATTTACTGTTAATAAATGGGGGTCTGAGTGTCTTTTTTGAAACATTAGAGGGTTTTGTGTCCCTTATTCAAACATTGGGGGTCTCTATGTCATTTTCCCTATAAAGTATTTACCATAATGTAAACGTGTAGTATTAACATTGCAGCAAACTTGTCGTGTAATGATGATGGAGATGTAAACTAAAGAAGTATGCATGCTTGGAATTTGCTTAAGTTGCACATCTTCTCCGAGAAATTAAAGTTATGGAGGGTGGGATGGGATTTGTAGACCCAACTATGAAGCACATATGTATAGGCTCACTCACAGCCGGTGACAATTCTTCCTTTATTTTATTTATAATATGATCTAAACGTTCATCGAACATTAATAGAAATCTTCAACCAATAGTAAAGAAAAGAGAAAGATCTACTCCAAACCTATATGTAGATGTTTATAAGAGAGCTGATTATTGTTGTTGTATAATGGAAAATTAGTTCATACTATTCATTTATAATGCCTAATGCAAAATGAATTGATGGTCGCAAATTAAGATTGTAGGGTAGGACGATGAAGCAGAATTGACAATCAGCCCGCAGGGTTCCCTTGGGAAAAGCAAAGTGGAGTTAAAGGCGATAGGATCGGTAAGTGAGCATTAAAGAACGATTTGAAAATGAAAAAGAATAAAGGTGACTTAGATTAGATATTCTTGGATGTTCTTTTCTAGAAAGAGGCCTGCATTTCATTTCATGTTTATTTCAATGCTCTCCATTTTAGGCCAATGGACCAAAACTTGAGTGTAAAGAAAATTCTTTCTAGTTGCAAAAACACCATGATTTTTTTTTTTTTAAAAAAAAAAAGAAAAGTGGATCCACTAGTACCCAAAATGGTAGGCCAAAAAAAAAAAAAAAAAGTAAATAATTTCATAATTCGGTCATGACCAGGCTTGTGAAATTTATCAGCATGTAATCGGTAAATGTTGCCATCCGTTAAAGAGAAATGCATAAATCTCATTAGCTGTCAAGGAAACAAATCAAAACCTTAATGATGCAACTTTCATGGAGCGGACACGGAAATGACACAATAATTTTCTCGACTTGCCGTAAAAATTTTGCATGTAAGAAACTAAAAGAAACCTGCAGATTTCATTTTACCATCCAAAATGAAATATATGAATACATATAATACATAAACAGAATGATTAAAATCATTACTTTCTCCTCTGTCAAACCTCGGTGTCATTCTATTCCATTTTCTTCCATCTGGAGTATATCATTTTTTTCATTTTTATCCATTTTAATTATGTTGTTAGCTAACGACTTTAATTAATCAGGATTCCCAAGTGACATGACTTGCCAATAAAGTTTTAGCTGCAGGTCGTTAATTTAATCCCTAATTTGTGCTTAATTAATCACTCATCGTAAACCTACAGCTTAAAGACACCAGTATTTTCTTGCCAATACCTATATGTATGCATGATTAATCAAATCAGTAGCTATCTGAAGGGCACAACAAAATTTCTTGCCACTTTTATATATATATAATCCCAATATTAATTTATTAGAACTTATGGGCCAGAAGGTGGTTCATAATGATGGGTGCATCCTTTTTAATGTTGAATCCTGATCCTATTTTTGGAACATTCAACCAATAATTAGCATGCAGTGGAGGGATCAGCGGCCGTAGCCGCTGATCGGCTTCATCATCCATTACTGTATTTGCAAAAATTTCAGAAGCCAATTGAAAAAAAAAGGGGGCCAGCAATATTGACTCGAAACCACACTTGCATGAAGCAAATTAACAGTTAAACTGGAATCCACCTGCAAAAAGGACCATTGATTTCGGATGTGAGTGCGAGCTCAAAATGCACAATTATAACATTAAAAAAGTAATGCTTCAGCATGATCATTATGGATTGGTTCCATGGGGAACGGAATTTCTATTGGAAACAGTAAATTTTAAGATTTTGTTATCGACAGTATTTAACTTTTTCGCCTTTTTAACGTTCAACGTTGCTGCCTGCCGAGAATTTTAATTAGCGTGAAGGAAGTGACAATGGCTGCATTATTGCTTGCAGCATAATTCACAAGCATGTGCGCCAGCGGGTAAAAGAAACGAGACACTTCAACTCTGACTGAGGATTAAACTTTTATGCAATGCGTGTTGCATAACTGCGGACAAAGCATCCATTTGAAGAAGTGCCCATATATAACTTGTATGCATATACGTGCACGTAATGATATTGTTTAAAGTAAACATGGCATAATTAATCAAAGCAGGGGACAACACAAACTCATCACTCTGTGAAAGAAAAAAAAAAAAAAAAAAGGGCAGGCATGATCCAGGTGCTGAAACTGAATGCCTCTTGTCTCAAGACTGTGACTCATTACCAGCTTCCCAGGATTCGGTGGTCTATTTGGAATGACCAAACCTGGATTGCCTTGTTGGTCACTGGGCCAAAAAGTTGGGGGCATGCATTGCTTCTCATCCGGGCCAAAATGCTCACGAGCTGCCATTTACTTGCAAAACCAATAATTTCGAATTCGAAGGCTAGGGAAGAAGTCAATGATTAGTTCAATAACCCTTGTTGGATTCGAAGAATTCATTAACTTTGAGACTTTTCTTGTCGCGCCTGTAACTTCATGGTATGCTAAATTAATTAAGAATGTGTGGAAGAACTTGCTCCGTATACGCCAAGGCATTTAGTTTTCGTTAGCATTAGCTGCATCACACTTTTACAAATTTAAACCAAAAAAAATGTGTTAGGCCCGCGAGGTTACAGTCTGGCGGCGTGCCAGTTTTCCAAGACTGAATTTGAGATTATGATTAGGACAACTAGCACTTGAAAATTACAGTACTAAATTATTTAATAAATATTAATTATTTTCACTTTGGTACCACATTTATATAATAAAAAATCTCTAATATCTTAACTATTTTTTACAAAAGTTATTATTTAAATTAAATGTCATATAAATTAAAATTTATCAATTTTTATTTTATAATTATAATTTTTTTAAATCACTTACAAACTATAATACCTTAATATCAAAGAAAAACTAAATTTGCCTGTGATTTGGAAAACAGAGATGACGGCTTCTACTACGTCGTATAACATGATTTGCAATGTTTATTAATCAGATTTTTGAAAAAAAAAAAAAAAAGGAACTGTGCTTCTACAGAGAATGATAACCACTTTTACATCTCAGCTTTTACTTGCATATACCAAAATCACTTCCTATTGATGCCGCAAGGCGTCTGCGCGATAAATATTATGCTACCCAGTTAACCATCACAGCCCGAGCCCGTTTTGGAGGTCATCAAACAAGAAAACTTGTTTGGGTGCCACCAAGTGGACAGGCAACTGCTTTCGTGCTGCCCGTAGCCTACATCCAGATTAACAGGGAAATGACCAGGCCTCTATTCTTCTACATTGACTTTGAGATACAGATAAAAATGGTGACTATGCCGTGTGTTCATTGCTGTCTCCTGGCTTCATGTGTTTCTTCTTCAGAAAGTTTGTCATCTGTAGTAGCTGAACGTGCGTGTACTTCAAGTCCTTCCTGAAATAATTAGAACCCAACAATGGCAATATCAGAAACCAGTATAAGGCTGCAACTCTTTGTCCATAAAATGCATCTCATTCAGAGTGAGGGAGATGGCAGGTCAAGAGAATATATGATCGAAAAAATAACCAACAAAACATAATCAGGCAAAAGCCAAGATAGCGACAGCAATGCAGCACGGTCAAGCATCACCTGATCCAAGTTCACCAATTAATCAGCAAGCAAATTGTATTAAGGCAGATTTCAGAGATACCTTTCCTAAATTCTCTTGTGATTGTTGCTCATTCCTTCCATCAACCTCAGAGTTGGCAGAAACTTCGTTATCCCCTGTCCTAAGTACCGAGATTGTATCTTGGTTTTCCTTAAACTCATGACTGGAGATATTACCATTGATGGCAACTCCAATATTAGAGGCATTATCACCTGTTACAGATAGAAAATTTTCATTATCTTTATCTACTAAGTCAGTCTGAACTCCTTTTGCGCTCCCAAGGATGCTTGCTTCTCTCTCTTGTTCCCCATTGATTGTTTGATTTCCTTTAGCAGCTGCCTCTGCGGCTTTTATCTTGTCTTCCTCCCTTTGTTGTTTTCTCCTTGCCTCTTGCTCCTTTATCTGTTTAAATCTGGAGCATATCAACATATTAAAACCACAAACAGCCAGAAAAACACCAAAAACACTGTGAAATCAGATAAACAAACAACTAACCTTTCACCAGGACGTGGTCCTTCTGCAGTCAACTTCTCTTCTTGTCTGGCTTCCTTTTTGGTGGAACTTAATCCAGGTACAGATTTATTAATATCAAGTCGTTCATCCTTAATTATATCACTAAATTGCTTCATGGGATCCTTTGCACCCCCAAATTTCTGAAGCCATACTTGTTGAGCTGTACTCAACAGGTTATTTGTGAACCTGAATAAAAGATTAAGATGTAAGAAACGATAGGCAGATATTAACACAAAAGGTTCCAAATTACATGTCCTCATGAAATAAATTAATTTAAGTCTGCTCACCAATAAAGGCTAAGACCAGAAGGAACAGAAAGAGCAAAATAACCAATCATTAATGGGAGGAAGTTTGTTAGAGCTTGAGAACTCTTCATGTTTGGATCATTATTCTGCAAGCAAGAAGAAATGTTAACAGATGGATACATGACTGGTTTTCACATTAACATGTAATCAAATAAAAAAGAAGCATTTATATATCTGTCTTAGATATTTAGTACCTCAATTTGATCATTGTGGATCCTAGAAACAGAATACAAAGGGAGAAAAGGTTTGCAAACTTCTCCAAGTTCTTTTTTAAGTGTAAACTAAGATATACAGCACATCAAACAGAACTCATCATGATCCAACAGTTAGAGATCTCCACAAAGGAAAGCTAACAAGGGATTCCCCTTACACAAGTCACACTACCACTAATGTTGCTTAGACTCTTCTCACCATCATTTTAGAGTGCAGAATAAGTAAATATTTTTGAAATTTTTCATTCAATATTTTCCCCAGGGAGAGATAGCATCAATTTGGAATTATATGATAGAGTTGTCTGAAATAGTTCAGAAAAGTTTTGACCTAAAGACATTGATGGCTATAAGATGTCTGGAATTTTTAAGCTTGATGAGTTGTAAGACATCTAAATAGGTTCACAATCTTATTTGGTTGGAAGGGGAGAAAGAAAGATAAACAGTTATTTTCTCGGTCAACTCAATCTATGTTAAGAGTTGGTCGAGATACTCAAGTTCACATTAGAGCAAATAATTTAAACCAAGAAAATAACTGACCTGAGATGACTGGATTATCTTGACAGAGATATATTGTGAAACAACCAGTAGCACAGGCAGGACAAGGTATGCAAACGTATCTGACCATCCAAGGGGTGGACGACCATCCTGTTAAAAAAGTTCATATAATGAATGAGACAAGTCTACTAACATAAAAACCGGAAGCAACAATATCAATTATGCAACTATCTAACCCTAGAAGAAACTAATTGCAATTTCAGACTTTTAAAATTTCGGAGTAAAAATAGTATTTAAATAACGCGGGGGAGGTATCCTAATACATTTGGAAGCAAACAGCATCACTTCAGCAAAACAAGAGTAAGACTTTGGGCGAGATAATTCTCAATACTTACTACAAAAGGGAAAAGCCAAGAGATGCCACTGCCATTTTGTCGAGCAGCAATTGTAGTTGGACCAGCTAAGGAGGGTATCCAAAAGAAGCCTTCTGTGAGAAGTCCCTTAATGTTTAACGCGATGTTCGATTAGACACGTGAGTTAATTAAAATAGGGGGAAAAGAATGCAAGAACAGGCTATTTAAAAAAAAAATTCAGCAAGCTACCTCATCTGCCACATTTGAAAGGGCTCTATATAGGCCAATCCATACCGGTATTGTTGCAAGGGTAGGCAGACATCCTGGAAAATAGGGAAAAAAAAGAAAAACACAAAAAAAGCAGTGTATTAATTAATAAGCAATCAATTAACCAGAGTTGTACTATAATAAGGGATTCTGGAAGGTAAACAGATAAGTAATGAATATCCCCTTCTGATTGTAAACAAAAGCTTGCTGTAATATAAGCACCTGCTAGAGGATTTATGCCAGCTAATTTATACAATCGAGCAGTTTCGAGTTGAATTCTCTCCTGTGAATAATTGAAATTTCCAAGTTATTCAATAAGATAGAAACAGCACACTATTCAAAAACGTTTTCCGCTGTAAAGTATGTAATAACAACCAATGCAATAAGAAAAACATTAAAAATTCTTTAGACCAAATGAAACACACACACAGCTATAAGACGAGAAAGAACAAAATTTGACCTGATCCCCAGCATATCTTTCCTGAATAGCCTTGACTTGAGGTGCCAAAGACCGCATAGCCATAGAGGATTCAACCTGTGCACAACAAATCAAATGACTACATTTACAAAGTAAGAAAACAAGTCTTTAACAGTAACTTAACTGAAATAACTAACCAACCTGTTTCTTAGTCAAAGGGAAAGTAGCAGCTTTAACAATTACGGTGAGAAGTATAATAGCGAACCCATAAGCATAAGGTACATGTAAAGTAGACATCCCATCTTTTAAAACCTGAAATCAAAGTCAAGAACAAAAAACAAAAAATTAAAATTAACTTTACAGTTACCCAATTAACAACAATTAAAAAAGATCAATCCTTTACACAAATCAAAGTAAAATTGATTGGTTATTATTATACCTTCAAGACAGTCTCCATTACATTAGTGATACCAGAAAGCCAATCAGAGTTCTGTTTGGTAGTAGTTACTGCGTCGGAAGAAGACACGGCAGCATCTGCTAGAGTAAAAAGCAACCTCTCAGCTACGCCAAGCAGCTCCTTAACACCATCCGCGGAATTCGGGTCGGGTCTGAGTCCAAACTTGGCCACACAAATTGACCCGCGGAGGAAAGGTTTTTGACCAAAGTGAGTTCGAGTAAACAGTGGGGTTTGAATATCGGTTCGGTTCGGAAACGGGGAGAGTATAAGATTTTGATGAATTGAGAGGGAAGAAGCCATGATTAAATTCAATTTTTTTTTTTTTTTGGGGGGGTTCGCACAACCCTAGAATTTGGTTTGATTAGGGCTTTTATTAGTTGAAGAACTTGCAGAGACTCCTGCTTGGGTGAAGTGATGACACCAAATTTTCTGGGATATAGAAAGGCTAAGAGTAAAAATTAATAAACAAATAAAAGACAAGTGATGGTGGAATAAATATCTAAATTTGCCATGTGATAAGTAAAGGTTTTTAACTAGAAAATGTTGCAGTCTTTGACCCTTTTAGTCACTGTAATTTTTCAGATGAGTAAATAAATATTAAAGAGCTAATAATATCATATCAATTCATTCAGTGTGTAAAACTAAAATCACAGCATACATATACGAACAAATGCATGTATCTACGTTATGGGTTATTTTAACTGCAAGCCCAAAAAATGGGAGCAGCCCGTCCAATTGACTGAAAGAACCATCCGTTTTCAGGTTGATTTGGCTGTTTATGGGCTTTCAAGTGTGGTGTCATTAGCCGGCCTCTCAACTTTCTTTTCCCAGGCTATATTTCCTCGTGTATGAATTAATCCATGGGTCTCATATCTTAATTAAGCAGTTAATTACAAAAGATGGCGTTGACAGGAAGTGATAAGAAGTGAGAGTGGGGCATGACTTGTGAGGTCCAAATCTCACCAATCACACCCTTTTGGATAAGAGAAGAATCTAAAAAACATAAGGCCATTGGTTCACATTTTGCCTCACCTGCCACATCAAATCTTCGATTCCCACTTTGCCATACTCAATTCTCAAACCAGCCACACAAGTCCATTCCATATTTTCCATTTCTTTCCCGTAGAGAGTAACCACATAGCCTCCCTCTACTGACGATCTTGCTTGATTATCGAACACTAGGCCTTAACCAAGAATCATCAATCATCAACATCAATGGCAGCAGCAATGGCTACAACGGCTGTGCTCAATGCCAAGTGCTTCAGCATCAGCTCCCCAAAAGCAGCATCAAGCCTGGAACCACAAAACCCACTTCCCCGCTCTCCATGCAAAACCTCCCAAAAGGCCTCACCGTCTCATCAAAACCAACCGATTCATCATCACTAGCAGCGGGCGCCGCCATTGCCGGAGCAATCTTCTCAACTCTGAGCTCATGCGATGCTGCTTTTGCCGCACAACAAATAGCAGAAATAGCGGAGGTGACAACCGAGGGTTAGCACTATTGCTCCCAATCATCCCGGCCATAGCCTGGGTGCTGTTCAACATTCTGCAGCCAGCACTCAACCAAATCAACCGCATGCGCAGCACCAAGGGCGTGATCATTGGGCTTGGGCTTGGTGGGTTGGCTGCAACAGGGCTGATGTCTATGCCACCCCATGCATCGGCTGCGGCCAGTGAAGTTGCCACGATTGCTGAAGCCGCTAGTGACAGCAGGGGTCAGCTTCTGCTTATTGTTGTTACTCCTGCTATTCTCTGGGTGCTTTACAACATTTTGCAGCCGGCTCTGAACCAAATCAACAGGATGAGGTCCGAGTGAGAGATTGATTCTGTTGGAATATGTGTAGTACAATGAATTTTTCTTGTAATTGCACCTCATGTTGTCAATGAACTACCTTCTTTTTTTTGTGTGTGTGTGTCTTGGAACAATTTTCATTTAATCGGGTTGATTAAAGTGTAATTATGGGGTCAGAAGTGAATATCTTATCGGCCGTGAAGCACTTACTGGTAGAATTTTGATTTGTGTACGTGTAATATATATATATATATAGCCCAATTTAAATTATGAACTGTTGTTGTACGACTAGTAGTTTTTTTTTTAATTAAAAAAAATAAAACTGGACAGAGTTAGACTTGGACGACGATATAAGAAATTATTTAATTTGATTAACAGGTGCCGAATAACCATTAGCAATTTATTTTATTCTCTCTTTTTGAAAAGGAAATGATAACTTTTATCAATTTTTTTTGTTTGTCTGAAACACTAGATGATCTTGAGTGGGCCTTAAGTATGTGAGATATTTTTAAGTTCGTATCATAATTTAAATTAATTTATGCTCGCACCGAGTTGATCCGTAAGGAATAAAGTGCTGGTCAAAGTGATAACTTCATACGAGAGCAAGACTGAGTTGATTCGTAAGGAATAAAGTGCTGGTCAAAGTGATGACTTCATACGAGAGCAAGACTTGAACTTCTAACCTCTCTTAATAAGTGAGAGTATCTAACCACTCACACTTAGGGATGACAGAATAACCCGAATCCGGACGAATCCGGATAATCCAGTCCGGGTTGAACTCGTATCGGAGTGTAAAAAAATCCGAATCTATAATGAATTTTAATAACCCGGATAGATCCAGGTCCGATTCCAAGTTTGAGGTAACTCGTATATTCGGAACCCGGACTTGAATATTTTATTTTAATATTATTTTTTTAATTATATTTATTATTTAATATAAATACAAACATTAAAAAAACCATAATTTACAGACTCACAGTCACACATTGAAGCTGCCGTCTGCTGCAACCAAACAACCATATGATCCAAGCTGCTACCGTCGCAACTCGTACTCTCGGGTTCACCACCGTCGCAGGCTTGCAGCTCCTCTATTCATCATCATCGGCTATAGTTTTTTGAGCTGTGACAACACACATTCACCGTCGTGGATTCTTAAATGGTTTTGGAGATTGTGTTGAATCTTTTCCGCGGGGTAAATCTTCAGACATGTGATTCTCCTTTCTGAGTATTTAATCATCTTGTTATGTATAAATGATATGCATAACAGAGGGAACTCCCTCCATGTGCTATAAACATTTTCTTTGGTTTTAGTGAAAAATTGCTAACTTCATATGAAAGATCTTATTTTTAGAATTGTAGAAATTGATTCATTGATTTGTGTTCAAATCCCAAAATCTAGAAACTTGAGTTTTTTCCAGGTTGAACCCATACCGGACCCGGATAAAACAAATCAAGGTTTAATCCGGATCCAAAAAAAAGAAAATGGCATCCAAATCCAAAACTGAGAAGACTAAACTCAAACCCAATTTTACCATCCCTACTCACAAGTCACACAAACCAACTTTTATCAATTTTAGTAAGCAAAAACGAAGAAGGAAACGGAAGGGTAATCACATAAGAGTTGAACAACCGATTTGGATTTTGGACCATCAATTAATCAAAAAGAACGACCTACTTTAAATTAAATCAAAGGGAAGCTAAGACTAAGAGATAAGCTAATTCGTTTACAGCTAAAGTAACACACGCCTACCAATGAAAATGATGGCAAAATCCAACTGCCCTCAACCACGGCCGCGACTGTCACAAACCGAGGACCAAAACGTAAAAGACCCTGGCGATGAGGAATCCCATTATGAATACGTTCCTGTTGATATTCAGTTTTAAATGTTGGGATATAGATATGAATGGATATTCGAGATTAATTTTTTTAGCGTGGATAGTTCATTCTATACACCAGATGGTGTATTAATATATATATTTTTTTTTATTTAATTAACCGATACATTTTACAGTACATACCACATTTATTTTTTTAAATGATTTGAGCATTCACAAGTGAGGATAATTGTATACACGAATGTCTGTAGACACTAAATTTATATTTTTAAATACAAAAATAATATAACATATTAATACAGTAAAAAATAATTAATAGATATAATATATTATTAGTATAGTAAAAAATAATTAATAATGTATTATACTAAGAAATCCATATTTATATTTCTTAAAGTCATTGATTTTAAAAACTAATTGAAATTACTTCGTATAAAAAATCTAAATCATGTAGGCGCAATTGCCGCCCTAAAATATCATCATGCTCCTCAAGTCATGTCATAATTCCTGAACCCTGAAGTCATTCAGCCAATTAAGGCTTTTTCTATTTGGCATTTGCATCTTTTGCTTTTTTAATCAAAGGCGGCAGTGGGCCTGGGGGCCCACTATTAGTACTTATCATCTTCATGCTTTGACTTGGGACTTTCCATTACAAAATTAATGAAAAATGTCACACACCAACCATGTTTCTTTCTTTTTTTTATTTTTCAGAATTAAATTATCACCACCTATAAGCATATAAAAATAAAAAATAAAAAAAATTCTTGAAAGAAAGCATATAACATTCATTCAAAAGATACTCTTTCGAGACAAATCCTCTGGGCCCCTCCCCAACAACCGAACAAATCAAATACAAAATACGGTGCACGGGGGGTATAAATTAAAATAAAGAAAAATCTCGCTTTTCCTTTCTGCTTCTCAATGCGATCGATGATTAAGATCACATTCTAGAGATCATCAAAATAAGATAACTAAATTGAGCTTTTCTCTGATCCAGATGCTTCAACAGTAGTAATACTATATTTACATACATACATACATACGGCAAATTGCCCCGCATTCACTGGTGCATGGGCGCTTCCTGTACACCTGTCGTCTTCTGATTGGCTCACCGAAATCTGTTTCCAACCAATTTTCCCTCCACATATCTCTCACCCACGACCCCGACAAACACAAACAAAAAGGAGTTGTGATCAGCAGCAGCTTCCAAGTCCATGCAAAGGCGGTATATATATATAGTTATAAAATGAAGGCAACGCAGTCAAAATCACGCATTTTCAAATACTTTTTAGTCTCCATCTTCCTCACTCTCCTTCTCCTCCTTCTCTTTTCTCTCAAAGCCGCCGTCCACCCACCGCCACTGCCGCAGAACGTTGCCCTAGCAGAGTCCGAAGACCTCAGAATCCGACCCGGATACTCATCCTACGATGCTTACATTCAGCGTCAACTCAACAAGACCCTCAACCCTAAACTCCGAACGATATGGACCAGTCGTGACTGGGACCGTAAAATCCAAGTCTTTGCGAAATTCTTCGACGACCTGAAGCAGGAAAAACTCCTTTCGAACGAATCAAAAGCTCTCTGCATCGGCGCGCGGGTGGGCCAGGAAGTTGAAGCCTTGAAGCGTGTGGGGGTTTCGGATTCCGTGGGTATCGATCTAGTGCCGTATCCGCCGCTGGTCATAGAGGGCGACTTCCACCGCCAGCCCTTTGATGACGAGACGTTTGACTTTGAATTCTCCAACGTGTTTGATCATGCACTCTACCCGGATAAGTTCGTCATGGAGATCGAACGGACGTTGAAGCCCGGTGGGGTTTGTGTTCTACACGTGGCGCTGTCTAAACGGGCTGATAAGTACTCGGCTAACGATCTCTTCAGTGTGAAGCCGTTGGTGAAGCTGTTTAAGAGATCGGAGATGGTTCGCGTGAGGAAAGTTGACGGGTTCGGGTTGGATACCGAGGTTGTGTTTCGAAAAAATGCTAAATCTCTTAATGCGATCCAACGGTCGTGATTTTTTTTTTTTTTTTTGGTTTCTTTTCCGTTGTGTTGTGTTGTTTATTTTAGAATCATCATAGATTGCCGATTCCTTTTTTTTTTTTTTTTTTTGATTTACTTTACGGAATATAGTTTATGTTACCGTTTGCTGCACGTTAAATCGATGGATTAAATAATGAACTTTTGCTATCAAACATATCGACCTTTTCTTTTTTTAATTTTATATAAGATTATCAATAATACTATATTTTGCTGAAATGGTTCTTGTTAATGGAAACGGGAATATGCTTGTGTACATGGATGTGATAGCATTCGAATCATGAGCATTAGCATCAACTACGGGGGGGCGTCATCATCTACAATGAGATTATAATAAAAGTAATATAATTAATGTAAGAGTTGTGCTTGGTATAGAGAAAGATAAAAGAAATTTGTTCTCTCTTTCTCTACAACCCACTCTCTTTTCTATTTTCTTCGTGATTTCTCTTATTTTCTCTCGTCTTTCTCGACACTTACCATTTTTCTTTACGTAAAGAGATGAGATGAGAATAAAGGTTGCCCAACAGGAGAAGAGCAATGAGAAATGATCAACTGGTTAGTGGTTAGGTCTTTAGGGGACAAAGCAACTACACAAATTATATTTTGCATGCTCATCAATAAACGGAAATCAATAAAGGTTGAGGATTTTGTTCAATCACTTAAAAAATGATTGTGACAAGCCAGCCAAGAATCCAGCCGCGCCATTGGCGAGGAGACATCTGCTTCTTTCTCAAGCCTCGAAATTTCAATACTGTAACATACCTTATAAGGTGTGGGGCAGGGCAGTCGCTTACATTTGCAGCAGATTTCCCATTTTACGGAGGGCATGTTATATATATATATATTAATTGTAATATTAATTGTAATATAAAAAAACTGGAGAAACGAGAAACTTCAAGGCAACAAATGAGTTTGTTATGACTCGTGAGAGACAGACGTCCATGTGCGAGTTCTTACCGACAAATAAATACCCAGAGCAATTGGTTATAAATTTATATAATGCATAAAACTTAGGTGTGCCAACTTACATATTGGCAAACGTGGTTGGTTCTATTCTATAATTTCCTTGCTCCATCACTCTTATCTATGAACTCTTATCCATGCATGAAATTCTAGACTATACTAGAGGTAGTACAAACTAATCAATGCATATGTGACAAATATACACATATCATAATATCATTAAGTTATTGTACGATTGACGTGGTATATTTGATGTATTCTAGAATTTTTTGTTCAGCCGCATATCAAAGCGTAGCAATTCCAAAATTTCACGGGACCGTAAGTCCCATTTACAGATTTTGAGAAAAACTTCATAAAGCTTTCCAAAGCTTAATGACCGAGAACATGTCTCAATTTTAACATCAACTTTTTCTTACAGGTTTAAACAACAAACAAAAGAGATACCTACTTGGAGGAGTGTAAAAGAGCAGGTTTAAACAACAAACAAAAGTGATACCCCCTTGGAGGAGTGTAAAAGAGCAAGCAACGCGACTAAGGGTTTGCCTCGCTGTCTGGAACAAATTCAACAGGCTGGCTTTCGGGGGCCTCAAGTTGTAACTGAGAAGCTGTTAGCTTCGATGCCTTGTAGTTGTCTGATCTTCTCATAATTTTATCCAATTTCACACCCGAGCTGCTCAAGAAAAACCAACACAGGGTTAGAGCTGAGATACCACAAATACGCAAACCCAAAGAAATCCATTCTTCCCCCACCCCCTTCTTAAAGAGAAAACTTGGGCCCTAGAATTGTAAATGACATTCTTTTTTCTATTTCCCCACTTTTGTAGACCTCTCCAAAATGTGATTAAATACAACCATGAAACTTTGGACTAATATCATGCCTGGAAAGTCAGAAAAGTATATTAATTTATATGAGTTTTTACAAAATCATCTGTGATCTAGCCAAGAATACGTTTGGCATCAACAACAGCAAGGAGGAATCAACTTACTCCATTGTCATAAAGAAAGACACGTTTCAAGCATATCCAAGATAAATTTTGAATTTGAAGAATTTTGAAATGCTAAATTATTATCACTCTAAAGAAGTCCATACGGATTTAGACTTGTAAGTGACAAGAGGTTAATTACACTTGCATTTAAAATTTGCGAACTTTAGCACTAGAGAACAAACTGGAAGATCTATGTCGGACAATGGAAAAAATTAAGACTTACTTTGGTTTTATGATGTTTCTTCTTGCACTATCCATTATTTGTGAGCTGACAGATCCTGCAACAAATTATCGAATAGAGGAAATTAAAACCTACAAGCTTAGACCACAGTTATTAGCAAAAGAAATTAATAATGAATAAATGTATACAAAAAAAAAAAAAAAATCATATACTACAACTTTTCTCTTTTAATTTTTAAATGTCAAAGGTTTATGGGAAATCTAATAGCAGTGAATGGTAATAATAGCAGGAAATTTCCAAAACATCAGACTATCTTCCTTCTAAATTTTACTGAGAATATGCAAAATTGATTAGGCGCTAGCCAATCAAGAGAACAAGCGAACAACCTAACATATGTGTGTGGGTGTGTGCATGTATATCACTTAAAGTAGGGACAATTTGAAATCATCAATAAATAGAAGTGAGATTTTAGTCTATTAAACAAGACCTGAATGTTTTCCAGACATGCTAATTTATTCAGCTTATAATTAATGAAAACAGGACAAATACACAATTAGCCATAACTCAGTATATAACTAATTGCGTTGGGTAGGTAGTAATAAACATAATAATAATAATAGAGAATTCAAATTACCATTTTGTTTAGCTGTGCTAACCCCATCCGAGTAGTTAGATGATAAGGAATTATCTGATGGAGCTTTGGTACTGCCATCTGAGTTGTCAACTCCATCTTCATCATCAGAACTGCCGTTACTATCATCCTCAAAAATTGTGCCTGATTTAGCTAACAAGCTTTTCTTGGGTTTAGAGCAATTCACAATTGCCCCATTGGCATTATTCCTGGAAACTATTCTCTTCTCCACATGTGATTGATGCCCATTACCCCTTTCACTTCTGGGAAGTAAGCTTTTAGAACTTCCCAAGCTGGTGCTTGATGAGGCAACAGCTTTCCCCTTCTTTTTTGAATCAGCAAGCATCCCAGAAGCACTGACAGCATAGGCTTTCTCAGGTTTTTGATCAACTACATCAGGCTGTAGAGCTCTAGCTCCAATTCCAGAAACTTTTGGAAGCTTTCTTGTAGCTTGAAGCTGAGCTCCTCCACCATCCCCTTCATTTTGATTCAACTTCAGTGAACTCCGTAAATCAATTTCATGCTGGTGTTGGCTGGGCACAAAATTATCGTTAACAATTGCCCTATCACTTTCACAGGATACTTCCACATGACTATTAGCTTCATCCGTAGAGCCACTTTTAAGGATATTATTTAAATCTTGAAAAGACTTTCCCTCATTAATGCCTTCAGGATTGGTTTCAATTGCAATCTTCTTCTTGGGTTCCCAATTTGATCCATTTAACTGATGCTCATGACTCTTCTTCACCGACTTTGTCTTCTCTTTCAATTTAGATGATTCTTCCAACTCTACCTCCATATCAATAATTGCTGGTCTCGTATTCTTACAATTGATATCGTTATCTTCCGTCTGCAATTCTGGGAGGTTCTCAGCAATAGAATTCCTTTTTCTCTTAGTTTTCTTTCTCGATTTCCTGTCCCTATTTTCTACATCCGCTGATTTTTTGCTGATATCCAGCAAGGACTCTAGCACATTTTGAATTACATTATCAGTTTCCATTTCAGTGGCATTCACAGTTGTTTTTGATTCTTCTTTCCTTACAACTGGGGACAAAATTCTTTCCTCATTTCTAAATATATCACTTGAATGATATTTATATGCGGGCTCGTGTGGCTCAGACGAAGAAATTCCAACTACAGCATTCGTTGTATGCTCTGTACTTGATGCAACAGTATCCCGAGCTTTTTTGGACTTCTTTCTTTTCTTCGAAGATTTCCCAGGTACCACATTTCCATTAGCATCACCAAGACCGGTAGTGACTACCACTTTGGAGTTCATGTTGATGTCATCCCTATTAAAGACGGTGAACTTTGCTGATTGCATAGCATTCGGATCGTTATTTTGAGACAATTCTCTTTCTTCTGCAACACTAGGAATCTGATGATTTCCAAGTTTCTCAGCATCGTTCACAATGGCATTCTCTTTTCTGGAAACCCCATCCTTGTTGTGATTATTGCCTTCTGTGGTAATGACATGATTATCCTCTGAAACTCTCACTCTTTCTAATGCAGACACTGCTGCTACTTCAGTTGAATTGCTTTTGGTTTTATCAATTACAGCATCAGTAGTAGGCACATCATCATCTACCCAAAAAGAAAAAAAGAGCAGTGCTAATATCAGCAATGGTAACTTCTTTTAACAAGTTAAGTGGGAGAGTGAATCTTAAGTGAAAATTTGAATATAATGGAAGCAAAACTACATAGAATTACATGTCAAAACAGGACAAGAAACATACCAAATGAACTGGTAACTTTATTGTGTTCTCCCTCTTCTTGTATAGGAACTTGCGGATGTTCCTTCATGGAGATAGAACTAGGTTCAGAAGCCATTGCATCTTGGACATTTTGACCAGGAACAACAGCTGCATCAGGTTCTCTTTTCAAATTCTTATGAACTCCCACTGTGTCCAGAGAGCTCCCCCCTCTATCTTCTTCTACAAAATTAGGAACTGTGGCTACAACTTGACTAACAGATTTGGATGATTTCCTTACTCTTTTCTTCTTTCCACTGCGTGAAGCGGTTGTCAACGAATGTTCAGCCTTCAAAATTTTGGTAGATACACGGTCCAAGTTACCACTTGAGTCTTTCTGTTTGTCCCCTAAAGAACACTGAGAAATTATCCCAGGATCAGGGGTTTCTTTGGTGGAATCACACATAAGAATTCTGCCATCTTCGAAAGAATTTTCATTGTCATCTTTCCTCACAGTCATCTCATTTTTCTTCACAGCAGTACCAGGGGAAGCTTCTTCCATTGATTTATCATGCTGATCCTTTAGTACTGTGCTCTCAGAGGTACGTTTTTTATCCTCAATATGTTTTCCTGGAACTGCAGTTCCCTCTCTGAGAACTTCAATCATCTGTATTTCACTGCCTGGAGTCTTGTTGGCATCAGAAGATGAAATCCTGCATGGTTCATCAGTAATATCTTTGCTTCCAGATTCCATATTGTAAGTAACTACTCTAACTCTTTCTTGATTGAGTAAAGAATTATCTGGGACCACATTGTCCTGCTGTGATGCATCTTTATCAGATACAGAAGCTGAAGCAACGTCTTGTTTCAAAGCATGGTTGCGTACTTCATCTCCCCTCCTCTTTTTGCTTTTACTTCTTTTCTTTGCAGCAGGTCCTTCCAGTGATACACGTCTTTTCTTTGAAACAGATCCATGTTTCGGAGATCCTTCCAGTGATACATTGACTTGAGCATCACCAGTCACATTCCTGGAGCTGTCTTCCTTATATTCAGTATGTCTTACAGGATCTTCATATTCCTTGATATTTAAATCATGATTCTCCTGTAACTTGTTATCTGACCTATGGTTTGTTTCAAGAGACAATATGTTGCAATTATTGTGAGCACTATGGTCAGCAGCAGGATTCAGTCCTGCAATCTGGTGTCTCTGAACTTGTGGTAAAGATGAATCATCAATATTGGATAACTTTGTAGCTGGACCATAAGGCAGAAGATTCAACCCATCAGCTGAAGGCTTATTCATTACGCCAAAACGGGCTACTACCAATTGCTGGCTTTCACTTTGCTTCCCCACATTTGAAGCTTCAACAGAAAGAAACCAACTTTTGCTGATACCATGGAAAGCGCTTCTCACGAACATGGAATCCGAAAGATGATAAAAATATCCTCTACGTTTCACCTGCCAAGTTCATAAAACCCCATCAATAAATTATAATTGATAAACGATACAGTAATTACCAAGATAAAGCCGCATACCTTTAGAGCATGAATATTTATCCCCCCAATCTCAGGAAAGCACAACGGGTGCTCGTCCATTATTTTCTCTGCACATCAGCAACATCGACGAGTCATTCAAAATAGAAATTCACCGGCGAATAAAAAGAGTTATAAATCAGCAACATCATCAGCTGAACATCTTCAAATGTGCATGAATAATTATGATTATTGGACCATTGAGATTGAGTTGCCTGTCTACAGCATATTCGCAAGTGTAGTTGTAAAAATCAAAATAAACCGACAAAAAAGAAAAGAAAGAGTAGAGAATCATTCAAAAATGTATTAGAGTAAAGCAACAGTAAAGGAAATGCAGTTGGAAAATCGAAAGAATAAATGCAAGTATTTACTTTTGAGATCAGAAACGGTGTCAGAATCAGAGACGATGAGGGCCAGGTGAGTATCGAGGCTGGTGTCAATGAACACCGTGTGGTACGACGACGTACAGCCGTCATCCAAAGCAGAGCTCGATTTCTCCATTGAGAGAGGCAGCAGTAGTAATAGAATACAATTATGAGCTCATGAACACGTCAACTAGCGGGAAGCGCTTCCCTTTCCCTGGGTTTTTGTTTCTCGTAGAGGGTTTGTTTATTTCTGTGGCGGCATGTATACAACACAATAAGGACCGCGATAGGTTTATTATATATTTCCAGTTCGGATTGGGGTCCGGTATATCACAACCTTGGGCTTTTATAAGATTGTCCAGGCCCACGGCAAGATTTATTGATTTTCAGCTCTCCCTAAAATATAAAATATTAATATGATATGATCCAATATCTAATGTTGAAATTAATAACTAAAAATGTTAAAATTTTAAGTTGAAATAACCCTTTGTATTTTATTATGACCAATTTTATGTTATTATTAATATGAATATGTGATAAGGTTGTCACTTGTGCTTTAGTTTATCTTTTTTTTTTTTTAATCACGAGATATTTTGAGGAGGACCCCAATTATGGGAGACACTTTTAAGCTTATACCATAAGCCATACTAGAAATTCTCGCTCGAACTGGGAAACATAGGTTCTCCCAACAAAAGCGATTTTCTTGCGACTCGAATTGGGCAGTAAATCCAATCAAACCGCTTAAGGGTGACTTCATTGCCAGCGGAACTAATACTTTGTTGGTGCTTTAATACAAGTTCTGGGAGTATTTCCAGCAACAAAAGCTCACTGGAAATAAACAGTATGAAATAAAATAAAATAAATGCATAGAGTAGTTTTGAGGCGTCAAAAGCATTAAAAGTGCTTTCTTATAAGTCATAACCTATGTTGTTGCATAACTGAAGAGATAAACTCTAAGGAAGTAACTTGTGCTTCCTAGCCAATTTCTCAACCAAATAACATCAGCAGAAGACCGTTTATTCCTTCTTTCTTGCGTCTTTGAGCTGCCCCTTCTTTCTGATTCCGAGGAATAGTTGCATAAGCCGTGCATTGATTAGGCTATCTGGCAGCACGTAGATAAAACCCCAGAGGAGGGAATGAGGCCCGTAGGGTGTGCAAAGAGGTTCATAACCTATCCATCGAATAGCAGCACGTAAGTAACTGTCACTTGACGGGGCAAAAAATGAAGATCTCTTGATTGATGCCATCTTGGTTGCCACATAAAATGGAACCTGCATCCAGGAAGCCTTTCGGACGAGCATCACAAATATAACTATAAGCCAAAGCAAGCTAATACAGACTGCCCTATGCCAAGCTCATTCATGCGCAGTATTATTGATATAAGTTACATCATATGAGCTTCGGCTAATCTGGATACAAATTTAGAAGCTAATTAAATACACATGACGAGCTGTTTGTTGGAAACAGCGAGGATTTGCTGAATTGAAACAATGATTAGGCTATAACTCAGTAATAAGAATGCCTTTTAAGTCATTTGAAGTTTACTTGACCAGCAAGCTTATTCTAAACACACCGTCACGTCTTGCTGAAAACTCATACTATAAATGTTTCGAATATAGGAACCGTTAAACTTGCTAGACAAACCGTTAGGATCATTACCAAATCAATTAAGAATTGAAACATAGAGCCAATGTTCACAATAGCTCCTTTCTTTCTCTTCAACATCGCTGGCAAAACAGCTTGAGTAACCTTAGTAGTACCCTTCACATTAATCTTAATCAAATTATTCAACAATCCTTCATCTACTTCATGAAAGAAATTTGCATAAGGATTCCCATTCGCAACATTTTAATCAAGATGCCAATATCCAATCCCTCAATAGCCTCTTTAATCCTTTCAACTCCCTCATCAAGATCACCGCTGAAATCAACGACAACGCTTTTTATCTGGGTTTTTGCATACTTAGCTTGAATAGAATCTGAATCATCTTTCAGTTTATCCGGATTACGACCAACCAAAACCAGATTAAGCCCTCTCTTAGCCAACTCAAACGAAAAACTTTTTCCAATGTCATCCGTTGGTCCAGTCACCAGAGCCCAAGAACCGTATTTCTTGAGATTCTTAGCAGATCTAAGGAAATAAATATAAACCCAGTTGAGAACCAATATTGAACATAGCAAGAATCCATAAAGGTTCAGTCTTGAGAGTAGTAAGAAAACAAGACTCCATTTTAGTAGGAAATTTATATCTGTATCCTTGTATCTATAGGAAGTGGTATTTTTGAGAACAGAAATGAATCTGAAGTAATTATGCTAAGTTTAGGCGGAATTATTGAGAATGGACAGAGTGAATAAGGAAAAAGATGAGAGTAGTAGTGTTAGGCAAATTAGACCTTGTACCACGGAAATCATGCACCAGCTAACAGTTCCACATCACATCCCTCACTGTTTTCCCTCTCCTCCTCTCAATATCCTTTAAAGCCACCCTCTAAAAGTCCAGCAACATTTCATCATCCCATCACTAATGCCCTAAAATGAGGTTCATTAACATTGGAGAAAACTCAACACCTTCAAAATTGTATAAATCGACTCTAATTTTAATTCCGACTGTTCCATTTATTCGTTAAATGAATCTTGTTACAAGTTCCTTGCACAGCATCATAAAGGTCTTATAACCATATTCCAAAATCCCATTACTTGAGTAGTACGACCAAATATAAAAATTTCTTTCATACTAATGATAATTGAACAAGTAAAGCCTCTAAATGCACGACCCGACGTATCTGTCACATTATTTAACAAGGCAATCTACAGCAGCAACAAAAACAAAGGCAATTTGAAAATACGAAGAATAAATAAGGTTACTTATTAGACCAGAAATAGATGACTCTGGCCAAGTGGCAGTCGAGGCCTCTGCCTATATTTAGTTGTACGCTGCCGTATTACTGGAACCAGCTGAAGATAAGAACTGAAATGGGTGTGATCCAAAAATTTGAGGCTTTGTCAATGATGGAGTTTGTAAGGACATGATCCATGGGAACCCGCGAGGCTGGCAGGCCTAGTGTGGACTCTGGACGGTGGGCTTCATTAAAACTAGCATACCTTACCGAATCTCGTCTCCCCCATCAACTCTCAACAAATCGTTTGTTTTAAGGCGTTATTTTTTAACACATATATATATACTTATATATTAAAAATAATATGAAGGGTGATTCTAGTGACCAAATTGATTGGGTTTGGTCATTTTAACCACATTTTCCTTTGATCAAAAACATATCTGGCGCAGAGAGATGTATCAATTACACAAGAAGGCTAAAATTTGTGTTTTCGCTGGTGAGAGTTTCATAATCATGCACGTGCTACCGGTTGCAATTTGCGTGCACATGCAAAACTCCAGTGATCTAAGGATTCAAGGCCCCAAACAAAACAACCACGCTGCCTTGAACATAATTCCTTCAACGGCTGTTGCATGCAGAACTTGTGCAGGGCATACAAAGACTACTGATGATGGGCAAGATACACATCTCAAAGACAAAAAACTATTTCAAGCAGCGCCAAAAAGACGACAAAGCTATAATTAGCTCTATTTGAAAAAAGTTATCGATTAAATTAAAGGGAAAGAAACATAAAACATGTGACAATTAAGTTTAAAAAGAAATCACAAGAGAGAGAAACCACAAGTGCGCAACTTGAGCTTTGAAAAGTTCAATTCTGCCAACCAGACTGCTTATCCTAGCCAACCTTCCCAACCAAATAGCATCAAAATAAAATTATCTATTCCTTTTTCCTTGCATCTTTGAGTTGTCCCCTCTTTCTAATCCCAATGGAAAACCGAAGTCGGCCTGCATCGATAAGTTTCTCTGGCAACATGGACAGCACACCCCAGATGAAGGAATGAGGCCAGTAGGGTGTGCAACAAGGTTCATACCCTATCCAGCGCACGGCTGCCCGAGCATAAACATCGGTTGATGGAACAAAGAATGAAGATCTCTTGATCGATGCCATCTTAGTTGCTACATATAATGGAACCTGCATCCACAAATCCCTCAATTAACAAACACAAACCAAAGCGAAGCAAATATATACAGCCTGCTCTGGCACCAATCTCACAGTGCATGAAGAACTTAATTGTGTGAGATACTATTTAGAAGCAAATGCAAAGGTTGTAACATAAATAATAGATCTCTTAAAAAGTTTCACATCAACAAACTACACTCTATACATTGGCTCGCGTTTCTATTTGTATAAGAAGACAAGAACTTGAATCCCAAAGTTCATAGACAGGCAGGCAGAGTGCATGTCTATTTACCAATCTCATTCATATTCCCGTAGCATTTTATTTGATCTCATACTTATAATGAGGCAGAAGCTCAACATGATATCAATTGGCAGATTGATTATACAGAAGCCAATTAACTACATTCTTAAAGAAGGTTGCCATTTTGGCAGGGAAACCTTTTCACATACTCAAGGCTGCACTAAAGGACAAAAATCTGAAGAACTAGTCTCAACAGATGCATATCATTTGATTCCCTCACAACCCCTATCTACACTAAACAATTTAAAACATCCTTGCTTTTCGTAACATGCATGTACGAGAAGATAGTACAAGAATCCAAGGCACGCTCTGCTCTGACTCCAATAAACTAAATTAAAATCATGAATATCCTTGTTCTTTTACTATAATTTTGATTGGATAAAATTTAACCGTGAAAAAAAATCTATCCCTGAAACTGTAACGAGTGATTCAAGGAGCGACTAGGTTGGTTGGTTTCGTTGCATGAAGAATCATCTTCTGGAACAAGATAGTGTTAGTTAAAATAATTAACTACTCATGGCCAAAGTATGGATTTGATAAAGACAAAAGCTACGATTATTTCTACCTAATAGTCCATTCAGCAAATCAGCAAGTGAGTCGATAGATAGAGTGTCTTCATCAAAAAATGTAAGTTGGAAAAGAAAATTCATAGCTATTACATGATGAACAATCATGGCCACTAGCTTCTAGCACATGAAAGAGTGCCGCTCTACCATTATTAATCAATAATTCAATTGGTTAGCGGTTACTTAAGCAGGTTGACTAAAGATAAGCTAAATAGCTGATAAGCATAACATATTGATTAGGCTGTAAGCCAAAAAAAAGAATTCCTTCTTTTAAAAGTTATAGATGTTTTTCCCTCAAACATAAAGCTTCAACTCTGTTTTATACATCACCTATTTGCCAACACACTCTCATACAAAGAATAAAGATAATTGATATTTCACGCAGAAAATTCATAGTATCATACTGTATAACTTTTAAACTTGCTAGTCACAAAGTTAAGATGATTGAATCATAACGAGATCATTTAAGTTATAGAAACATAACAAAAAGAGTACCTGACACTGCACATCAATTCCGCTTTTCCGATATTCAACATAGAGAGACCTTGAGAATTGATCAATATACCTGAAAATTAACGAATATGTAGGATCTGAAGTAGATTCTTTACGCAGAAAATAAAAATGCTAGTTCAAAACGGATTAGTAAAATGAAATGAAGAAAAAGCTTACGCTTTAGTGGCAGCATAAACAGAATAAAGAGGATCCGATGGGATCACAATGGCAGCACCTGAGCCAATATTCACAATAGCACCTTTTTTCCTCTTCAACATTCCAGGCAAAACAGCTTGAGTAACCTTCGTCGTACCCTCCACATTAACCTTAATCAAATTCTTCAACAACGCTTGATCAACTTCATGAAAGAACCTCGCATAAGGATAAGAAATCCCAACATTGTTAATCAAAACTCCAACATCCAATCCCTCAATAGCCTCTTTAATCCTCTCAACTCCCTCATCAAGATCACCGCTGAAGTCAACAACAACACTCTTGATCTGGGTTTTGGCATACTTAGCTTGAATAGAATCCGAAACATCTTTCAATTTATCAGGATTACGACCAACCAGAACCAGATTAAGACCAGTCTTAGACAACTGAAAAGCAAAACTTTTGCCAATTCCATCGGTTGGTCCAGTCACCAGAGCCCAAGAGCCGTATTTTCTCAAATTCTTAGCAGGTCTAAGGAAATTAACATAAACCCAGTTGAGAATGATGAAAGCAAGCCTCAAAACCGAAAGAGAACCAATAGCGAACAAAGCAAGAAGCCATAAAGGTTGAGTCTTGAGAGTATTAAGAAAGCAAGACCCCATTTTGTTATATTTTTAATTTTTTGAATGAAGAGAGAAAAAAGAAAAAAAACACGGATCTAAGAAGTGGGTAATGTCGAGAAGAGATATATAGCGTGACCCAGAAATATAAGAAACCAAAATTTAGAAAGTATTATAATCGCTAATCGTTGGTAGAGTTGTTGACTGAAAACGGATTCAGTGAAGGAAAAGGAGGAGGGTGATACGAAGAGAGCAGAGTTGTAAGGCAGCGACGGATGGCGGATGTGGAGGGGTATTCAAAATTTTGGGTTCAATAGATGAGCTTAAAAACTACGCATTTAACACTAACCAGCGGAAACACATCGTATGAATTAGTACCTGGGATTGTGGGGTTCATGAGTCCAACTATGTTACCACTGTAGTAGCACATATACGCGCATTCTTTGGTCTTTTTTCCTTATCTACCGTTTGATTTAACTCAAAACAGTATAATGCCTAAGGATTGTTTTCGCTACGAGTTTAACATTAATCATACTCCCCAATGGTGTTGCTACAACAAAAATTACAAAAGAACAAGCTTAAATTATAAAAAGACACTAAGTCCAAATGTATAATTTACTATTCAATATATTAAAACATTGAATTATTTTTAAATATAATTAATAATATTTAATTATATATTATACATTATAATAAAATTGATTATTATTTAATAGGGAATATAATAAATACTTAAATATTATATAAAAATAGAATTGTAAAATAATATTACATTATTTAATTATATTATATTAATTAAAATATAAAAATGATTATTATTTAACAATTTAATATAACTAATAATAAGTACTTAAATAATATATAAAAATAAAAATATAATATAATATTATGTTATTTAATTATATTACAATATTAGTATATAAAAATTAATTATTTTTTAAATATTTAATAAAAAATATTAATAAATTGGATAATATTAATTTAAAATTAGTAATAATCTAAATAATGATATAAAATATTATTACATATACTACAGTTCATATTGTACCAAATATGAGATTGTATTACAATTTAATACATCTTAATCACACACACTGTAATACAATACAGTTAATGCAATACAATATATTGTGTCAAATGACCTAATTAATTTCACCGATAAATTGATTTATTCTTATATATGAATTAATATATTTAAATTAATAGTCTTTCTTATTTATTGATTAACATAATATATAATAAAACCATGTATTAACTCATAAAATATGAATTTGATCTTTTGTTCTTAATTTGTAGTTAATATTTTTTTATAATACTTATTCAATATACAGTAAATAATTTCAATATACAATAAAAATATATTAATTTAACAATTAATATTTTTTATTATTTAATAAAAAGATATCAAAAAATTTAGAAGCTCTTAATAAGAATTTAGAGGAAAAGCCACTTTATGCTTCATACTTATTTGATAACGTTTTTCACATCTCATGCTCGATAATTTTGAGTTAGTGATAGAATTTAGTTGCTAGTTGCTAGAGATGTGGAACTGAAACTAGTGGGCACGTAAAGAATCCAATCAGTTTTTTTATATCATTTTAATTTATTTATTTAGTACAAATAAAAAATTATTTTTATTAAGGATATATTTGACTTAGGTAAGTGTATGGAATAAATTTTCTTTTTAAAACTTTTATGATGGGTGTGTGAATTAATAATTAATAATTAATAATTTTTATTAAATATTTAAAAAATAATTAATTTTTATATACTAATATTGTAATATAATTAAATAACATAATATTATATTATATTTTTATTTTTATATATTATTTAAGTACTTATTATTAGTTATATTAAATTGTTAAATAATAATCATTTTTATATTTTAATTAATATAATATAATTAAATAATGTAATATTAAGTTACAATTTTAGTTTTATATAATATTTAAGTATTTATTATTATTCGCCTATTAAATAATAATCAATTTTTACTTATTAATTGTTATAATATAATTAAGTAATATATTATTTAATTATATTTTAAATATAATTAAAATGTTTTAATATTATTAAATAATAAATTGTAAATTTTGGACTTACGTGTCAATATTTTAAGCTTTGTTCCTTTTATAATTTTGTAGCAAACATTGGGGAGTATAATGTTAATAACCCAGTAGAAACATCTTAGCCATACACTTGTTTTGAGTTAAATTCACGGTGGATTAGGAAAAGACAAAAGAATGTGGTATGTTACCTACAGTAGTAACATAGTTGGACCCGGGATTGTGTTTCTGGATTTTTTTGTTTTTGGTCTTTTCAAAGTTTTTTTTCAGAGACGTGTCAAGGCCAAATTGCAGACATGGGTGCACGCGAGCGGTATGAAATTTTCGTAAATGGGAGTCACATTTTTGAAACTTTCCCGAAGATCTAAACAATTCACCATTGATCATGATTCATGTGATCTGAACAATTACTAATACGAAGCTAAGCCGGAGAGTTGGCTAGTCCACGTGTGATAAAAGCAAAATGTAGCTTTAAAATTGAAATTAGAGAGAGCTCTATGTTGCGGACCGCCTAAGTTCCTAGTCTAATTGTCTATAATTGCAGGCGAAGAGTACTAGCTTGGCCCGATTTCATAAATTTCTAAATAATTTTAGCACATTTGAGCGTCTAAATATTTAAAAAGCTCCACACAATTTCAGCACATGTAAATATCTAGAATTTTAGACAAATTAGTAGAATTTTCTATAATTGTAGAACATGGCAAGTCTCCCCTATAAATAGAGCATGACATTTAGTATTTGAGTAATAAACTCAAAGCAAGCAACTCAAACACTTGTAAGCTCTCTTATAAACACTCTTTGAGTAATACAATTTCTCTTATTCAGCTTCATTACTCTATTCTTGCTAACTCTTCGAAAACCTCTAGGCTTAACTAATCGAGAACGTCAAGGTTTACTTAGTAACATTCGGTAAAGGTTGTTTAAGTGTCATATGGGTTCATTGCACAAAACACTTATCCTGTAACATCTAGCTTACTAAATTACTGATCATTTTATATCACTCGCTATATTAGTGGTAAAGTAGCGGATTAATAAAATATTGAGTATTGCTCACTATTTTTCTAGGAACGTCAAATGAACTAAAATTTGAAACATAAATTGCTCAGCAATGACTTATGTTTTACGTCTCTTTTTTTAGGCCACAACTGCTGATGTTGCAAATCGGGAATGATATTAAGACAAGAATGTTTAAACGAATGCTTATAGTTATAGGCATTAAATGATAACGCTATTCGTGCAACGTGACAAACAAAATATTTTGAGAGCGTTGTATTGTTGGCGATACTACCAACTCATAAATCAACATCCCAATTTTTTTTTTAAAAAAAATTATATGCCCTATGCAATTAATTCACTTATTAGTTGCCTGTGTGGAGAAAAGTACAGCATTGACGAGTAAATCAATAATTAGGGGCGGCAGAAGAAAGCGGGCCAGGTTCGGGTCACAGGGACTCGGGTTTCTGTTGTGGGGATCCGAGAACAAACTCATACCTTCAATGCTAAACTTTTGTTGCCCTGCTGCTGCCAGTGAATTGGTGATAGAAGGGGTGTCCTTAGCATTACTCTTTTGAAGAGCAGGGGATTTAGTTTTAGACGCTAAAGGAGGCCCACGAGTTATAAAGACTTGGGCAAAAATATTAATATATACAAGGAATTTTTTATTTGAAAATTTACGCACTATCATTGCAGACTTGAGCTATTAAAATTTGAAGGTAAAAAAGTTAGATTAGAAATTTAACGAGTTAGCAGGAGATTAATTTTGAAGCACTTGAAATTTGTATCACCCCCAATTCAAACGTAAGCATGCTGAAATAAAAACATACACAATAACTATGATTTTTCCTACAAGGAGTAGAGTACCATGCCAAGCCACTCATGAAAGTGGGGTGCATATGCGTATGAAACAAAAAAGCTGCAAATTCAAGTATCTGAATTTTACAATATAATAATTAATGAACCTTTGCTCTCCTGGACTCCTTCTCAAGCTCTTTCTTGCGAGTCCCAAGAGAGTATTCGAAAATACATTGAATCGCCATTGCATCTGGCAGCGCCTGTAATATGAACCATTGCAAAGCATGAAGCCAGCAGGGCAAGCAAAGATGGTCATAGCCTATCCATCTAATGCTTGCTTTACTATACGTCTCTGCTGATGGAATGAAGAAGGTAGATCTCTTGAATTTTGTCATCTTCGTTGCAATAAATAATGGAATTTGTATAATATATACAATAATCAAACATAAAATAAACAACGAGGCTCTGATTGTTTAAACTTACTAGTAGCCTAACTGCAAAAAAATTTGGTAAGCATTTGTAGATTTGACTTTAATAACACGACTGATTATTTTTCATCATTGACTTTTACTTTACACATGTAATAATGTTAATCAACTACCCATCAATTTTTTTTTTTTCTTTACAGTTTGAGCTGATATTTCAAAGCAGTTGTTATTTAAATGCTAGTTGTGAAGTCTAGATGGAACCCTAATCTGGGGATAAAGAATCATATATGGCATTGAACATCAATTCCTTCTCAAAATTTTACACAAATAACTACTTTGCACTTTTCAATTACTCAAATAACCATAGAATAACCACTTTGCAAGCAATGCGGGCAATGGCTCCATCGCATGTAACCAACCAATGAGGAACCAACTAAGTTCTTTTAAAGATACTTTAGTAGAAAATGCGTATAAGTGGTTATTATGATAAAAAAATTTATTTTATGATTAAATTTGATAACAATTTTATGAAAATTGGTAGATAAGTAAATTTCATGTTAACATAAGCAGATTTGTTGATAATCTAGTTTAGGAAAATTAGCCCAGCCCACATATAGATTAGGTTAAAGGTGGCAATATGCCTATTATAATTATGGGAGTCCAAAGATGGAGGGTGCAGTGCCTAAGCAAGACTAGGGGTGGGTAAATCGAATTTCGGTTCGGATTGTTCGAGTTTTGCTTTGGCTTACGACTCAATTGAGTTGGAGAATTGATCCCAATCGAGTTGAAAATACGAATCCGAACCAATCGGTTTGGTTTAGGTTCATAATTTAAATCGGATTGGGTTGATAATTCAAGTTAAATTTCGGTTCAGGTTAGTTCAAGTTAGAATAGTTCAATCCAAATTCCAAAATCTAAAATCCAAACATAAAATTAAAGTAACTTAATAGGAGTGATTTAATTTAGAGTTGAAGAGCAGACAAAGTAACAAATATCTAAAGGTGTAAAATGTAACCTTAACAAATGGCTATTCAGTTGATCTCCTTTGTCCAGGTTCAGGAAGTAAATAAGGATTTGAGCACACAACCTTCAAGAATGCTGTTATAAGGTATACCAATAAGGATTTACAACATCACACATTTTCTATCCACCGAAACTTCTTGTGCTTTGACTTGCAACAAAATTATCCAACCCAAATCTCACCTATCCAGGATAAAAAAAATTAGGCCAAAAAAAAAAAAAGACACAATTTAGGATCCATTTGTTTCCATTTCAAATGTTGCTTTTGCCCACAAGACGGAAAATAGCAGAACATGCAATCATACAATACTTGGAGAACAAGATTTAATGTTGATGAGATTCCTGCCAGGACTGGGTGTAAGAAATGAGCAAATGTAACGTTGTTCTTTTGCTGCTAAAGTAATAAAATGCCCAATTGTTCAGAATTTCTCTGTCTCTCTTTCTCACTCTCGTTTGTTAATGCGAACAACATAATTAGCTTTACATTAGGCTTAAGGATTCCGTTCTGAAGTGTCCCAAAATCCAAGGTCCTTGTTGGGATTATTTTGGGCTGAGCAGAGAGATTGAATTTTTCTGCTATTTCATATGGACCAAGTAAGCCAATTCAAAGAGTCTTCTACAAGCACAGTACTGCATTCTGACTACACTCCCTCAACAAAAACACACCAATTTGAGTAGAGTAGGCTTTTTGCACTCCTCAAAAGCTCCTTATAAAACTCTCCATCAATTGAAATTACCTAAATAAGAAAATCCAAATTAAGTCATTATTATTTTTAGATAAAAACTTAATTAAATACTTAAAATAATTTTATACCGACCCCATTTCATAATTTATATTTATATTTAATTTTAATAATTTTTTTAATAAAATTATGACAGTTTAGAGTTTAGAAAGTATAAACCATATAATAAGAAGAAAATAGTTTGAAATTATAGGTTTTGTATATATTGTATAAAAGGGTCCGCCTACGTTACATGTAATGTAACGTACACTCAGCATGTAAACTTTCCTTTAGCCCCTTATACTTTATGCTATTTATGTTTTATTTATGAATATTATAAATTTTTTTAAATGTAAAATTTCGTTTAACCCCTTATACTCAATTTTATTTTATTAAAATTCTAGAGTATGAATTCGCCCCTATAATATTAAATTCTCAAAATAACCTCCATTTAATTAAAAAATATAATTATTGTTAAATGAATTATAATTATAATTATTATTTTATTATAATCATAAATATTGTTTTTAATAGATTATTGTTATTATTAATAACAAGAATAAAAAGCATTATAATTAATTAATCTATTAGGAATAATTAATAATATTTTTTTATTAAATTGTTAATAATAATAATAATTAATGATTATCTAATTTTTTTAATATTGGTATAAAACTTATTTTTATAATAAAAATTGTTATTACTCACACACAAGTCACTATCTAAACGTAAGGTATTTTTTCAGCCTCCCCTCTCCTGGCAGCCTAAAAGTCCACACACGTATGAGACCTCTTTGCCCAAGCAACTCAAAAAATATTATTATAATCATAAATATATTAATCGAAACTAGTTTATTCAAAATAAAAGTCTCCGCTCTCCTTTCATATTTTATTATAATCATAAATATATTAATTATCATTGATTATTATTATTATTAACAATTTAATAAAAAAAATATTATTAATTATTCCTAATAGATTAATTAATTATAATGCTTTTTATTCTTGTTATTAATAATAACAATAATCTATTAAAAACAATATTTATGATTATAATAAAATAATAATTATAATTATAATTCATTTAACAATAATTATATTTTTTAATTAAATGGAGGTTATTTTGAGAATTTAATATTATAGGGGCGAATTCATACTCTAGAATTTTAATAAAATAAAATTGAGTATAAGGGGTTAAACGAAATTTTATATTTAAAAAAATTTATAATATTTATAAATAAAATATAAATAACATAAAGTATAAGGGGCTAAAGGAAATTTTACATGCTGAGTGTACGTTACATTACATTAGGCGGACCCTGTATAAAATGAATTTAAAAATATATATTTTTAAGTAAAAAATTTCATGGGACGATGTTTAATTTTAATTATAAATTAAAATGAGAGTATTTTAGGAATTAAAGTTCAGTGGGGGTGTTATAAAGAGGTTAGAGGGGTGTTAAAAGGTCAACTCATTTGAACGAATTCTTTCATTTGTTTATTGTCATCATAGCATTAATTATTGCTTCACGTGGGCTTCATTAAAATAAAATAAAATTCTCATTATAGGTCCTTATCTCAATTATAATGGACTGAATTTGTGCCTTGTGGGCTTTATCAAACCCAAGTCAAACAAACCTGATTTAATCCTAACCCATTCGTTTAAAATGTTGAAATTATATGTGGGTGCATTTATTTATTTGGATTAGGGAGTGACTTGATTTTGGGGTCCGTCTATCTTGCAACAATTTATTTATAAACGTCACAAGTTTTTCACTATTCAACACAAAAGTTTTTGTCTTAATTTTCAATTTTTTCACTATTTATAAGATATATCACTAACAATTTTATTAAATTACGATCTATTACCAACGATCTTTTAAGTTATAACTTAAATTTGATTTGTAAGTTATGACTCAAATTCAATATGCACTTGACGTGTCAACGCTTTTATTAGTAGTAGTAAAATTTTTCTCTCAAAATTAGAGAGAAAAATTTCTTGCTACATTCTATATATTGTAGCTTTTTTGTTCTTTTGTGAAAGAACAAGCCCTATTTATATCTATTAGTGGAAATCATAGGCTCCTCATTATCTCTTCTTAGTTCTATTAAATAAAAAAATATTTGATTTGAATTAAAATATAATATTAAAGTCCAAAGTGATGTTATACTTGTTCTTGATATAGGGACCCGCTTTATAGAATAATAAAAGACCCCCTATACACAATTATATTAAATAGAGATTCCCACCAAATAATATATGTAGGGTTTTAACCCAAATTACTAGCTATTTTGCTTATCAATCTAGTAATGGTGCAATCAATTAAATGAAATAACTTGATGATAATATATGTACATACAATAATGGCCACAATAATTAGACCTATAATTAAATTAGTTTGATTATTTAATTTCATATTTACTTTATTAAAAGATTACAATTGACATTCATAATTGTATGCTATCGAAGATAGTGTTCTCGAATAACATGTCATATTGATTTCTTTACTAGACAATCATTTGTACCACATCATTAAGTAAATTGATATATCAACTGTTCAATCAATTTAAGTATATCTTATTCCTTGATACTTATTAGTTTTCTCTAATGATTATTTTCAACATACTAATTATATTGTCACACTCTACCCATAAAGTTCTATGATTAAGTACCGAAAACTTGTCAAGAGATGTGGCATACAAATTTTATATTGTTAATCTATAATCTCACTGTTTATAATTGCTTCCACTAAGATATTGGATAATATTAACTATACATGTATGTCACATTCATTGGTAACTCAAATGAAATGACAATCGCAAACATGAAACTATAGTCAACTTAGGATTGAGATTGCAACAAAATCAATGTTTATGTGATTTAATAAGTCTGACAATCATTTTAAGGTTAATTAAATCTCATATATAATTCAATTTAATGTAGTCAAATTATATCAGTAAATTTATACATGATTAAGACAAATCATTCAATAAATTTACTACAATCCAAATATAAACAAAACACATAACTTTATTTATCAACTGTGAACTCAATTTATTTGGTCATAAGATATTTGTATTTATATTTTGGTTTTTCTGTGAATGATCTCATAAATATATATAATATAATTAAATAGATTTTATTAAAAATATTTATGCAATTAAAGTATTTGAAAAACATCTCAAATATTTTATTAATTAGAAAATGTATTTAATATAAATAAATAAATCAATATGATATAGATAGCATATAATCCCAACATAGCAGTGGTAGGAAATTTTATTGATCAAGCTAGACTTTGACGGAGAGGTCAGGTCAGGTCAGCATTAATTCCTCTCCGGCGGATTCCTATAGAGAGACGCCAAGCATCAAGAAGGGGATCAGGGAGCAAGCGAGCGAAGCACCATTGTACTGAGTGAGCCCAGTAAGGCGTGCACCGCGGTTCATACCCAATGCAGCGAATTGCAGCTCCTGCATAATCTTCTGGCGATGGTACAAACAGCGTTTGCTTCGTTATCGATGCTACACTGGACGCCATCTTTGTTGCTACATATAACGGCACCTGGCATAGCATGCATGCATTAATCACCGGGCCCCTTGCTTAATTAGACGTACGATCAAATACCTAAATCTATTAAAGCAAGCACCCATGCATGCACGCATGCAAGGACGGAGCAGCATGGAATGGGGCTTTTAATTTTATTTTTTTATGATTATATTAAAAAATTATATTTTATTTGTTATTTATGAAAAATGTCCTAACAGAATTGTAAAATTTGAAAGTGACTCTAGTAATTTTAAAATATTTCATAGTCCTTATTTTAAATGTTTAATTCTAAATAATTTAATTAGTTATTAACATTTCATGAAAATCGATTAAAGACATGAGAACAAATATTAAAATAAAAAACAATCATAACAAAATATTAGTACAATGGTCTTTTTAATCTTTTTGTTTTCTATTCAAGAAAAATCAATTATTTGGTCTTTCAACATTGACCCATAAGTTGTAAGTCTACCTAATTCTAATTTTTAATTTTTTTTATTAATCTTTTGTCTAGTTTTAAAATCTATAATTTTATCATGCATTCGTGTTTGCTCTGTGTGTTGCAACATACGAATATTTCTATTATTATTAAAAGATTTTAAGAGAAAATTAAGTAATAATCTAGTCTTTTATATTGAAAAATATATTTTTGCTTATATTGATAATGAAACTATCATACATTATTTTCAACTCATAAATCTCATTGAGGAGTTTTCAACTAGAACAATTGTAATAAGTAAATTTATTATCAATGAATATTATAGTTGTAATGTTATATATTGTTATCTAAATTTTTAGAAATGTATTATACTTTAATTAGGATTTCGATTAGATGCATGTAAATTCACTCTACAAGGAGCACGACTGTTCATGTGGCAAGCTCCCATTTGGAGTTTGTGGGGCCCACAATACAATTTCCAAATGAACTTATCACAGGTGCAATCGCACATTCGAGTCATCTTTGATTTTAAATGTGCCCCAACTCGATCAAAATCGCGGCTACGTCCCTGCATGCACACACGACAATGTTGGTTTAATTAATTTGCTGAATTGCACATATTACCTGACACTGCACATCGATTCCAAATCTTTGGTATTCCACATACAGTGATCTCGAGAGTTGATCAATGTACCTGGATGCGTAAGAAATTGAGAATCACCTCATCCTCATGCAGCTTAAGAAAACGAATTATTTTGTACATATGACATGATCAATCTAACAAAAGCAATGATCGATGAATGCGGCAGAAATTGGGTACTTGAGCCACGTTGAACCGACAAGAGTGAAGGTTTTGTTTCTCTATATTGTTGTTTCTCACGTGGCGTTACCTAAACCTTGTATGTAGGGGAAGGAACGCCATATCATTTATATATACCTTAATGCTCATGAAGCTTGTCGCATATCTTATATAAATATTGCTACCTACTCCTTCGAAAATTTTGTCGGCAATAACTCTTTTTACCAGCAATTTCTTTTTTCCAAGTTAAATTAATAGCTAAAATTGAGACATGATTCTCACAAAATTACCAAAATGTATTTAGTATTTGCAAACAATTTGTTTATTTCATTTACACATCTGGTTTAGTATTAAGAAAAGGGCATACATTCTTGTCTGATCACTTAAAAATGTAAGAAAACTGCTTAAGAGGTCTTAATCGTCAACACAATTTCGGAGTTGGGAAATATATATTCTAGGCTTCATGAAGAAAATAGTGCTTTCTAGATCTATAAATTTAGTTAAATAATTTATAAAAAAAAAGTGAATATAGTTCAAATCAATTTTTCAGTCCTACTTTTTTTATAATTTGAACTCAAATAATGATTTAAAAAACGTTAAAAATCACTTCGATATTCTTATGTAATTAATTCTTAGTGTTATTCTAAACTGTTTGCAGTGTTAGAAATCTATTAATGTGGAACATTTTTCGGAGGTATGCTAAAAAGCAGACGTATAAAGAATTAGTAGTGCTTACGCTTTTGTAGCAGCATAGATAGCAAAAAGAGGATGTGAAGGCACAACAATGGCAGCACCAGAACCAATATTAACGATAGCACCTTTCTTCCTCTTCAGCATCCCTGTTAAAACTGCTTTGGTGACCCTAGTTGTGCCCTCCAGATTAACCCTAACAATATCCATCCACTCTTTCTCATCAACCTCATGAAAAAACATGGCTTTGGGGTATGTAATTCCCACGTTGTTGATCAAAACACCAACTTCAAGCCCATCAATGGCCATCTCTATCGCCTTAATATTACCGGCTGAAACGACGTCGCAAGAGAAATCATACTCGACAATGTTGATCTGGGTGTTGGGATTTTCGGCCTGGATTTCGTTTGAGATTTTCTCGAGCTTGTTGTGGTTTCTGCTGACTAAGATTAGGTTTAGGCCGTGCTGTGCTAGTTGATGAGCAAACGCTTTGCCAATGCCGTCAGTGGCGCCAGTGATGAGAGCCCAAGAGCCATAGCTCTTGAGGTTTTTGGGTTGTCTTAGAAATGTGATGTAGATATATTTTAGAAGAGACATCGAGTGTTTGAGGAGGATGATGAAACCGAGTGCACTTACTGGAAGAACAACTAGCCATGGTTGCTGCTGCTGCCGCCGGGATATTGTGATCAGTTGGTTGATGAAATTAATAATTGGTGACATTTTTCTGAAACTGGTAGGATGCTTAACATTGCTTGTTCCTTCCCTCCAGCTTAATTTTAGAAGAGCGCGCTGGCTTAAATTACTCTTTCCCAACAACTTTGTTTTAAATATTTTGTACCATCACCGTCAGATTTAATTATACAGGGTGAGAATATTTTGACACCACGTAACACAAGTGAAAATCATATTCCAAATCATATTCTTTTATAATTATACATTAAAGTTATAATAAAATTTTTATTATTTATTATTTTTTTTATGTATAGTTGAGATTCGTATTCTATTTTAAATGTGCTCTAACATCATACCAAAATAAAATTGACCAAAGTGAAATTAAGAGGAAAAATGGTTAATGTAAGAGCGTTAGTAAGAAGTACAGGGAGGAAATAATTTTCTTGGAACTGGAAACTACTCATGAAATCTGCACGGTACACAACGATCCATAAATAACAGAAAAGATACCCTAGCCTAGGTAGCTTGTTGGCTTTTTATTGGGTTTTGGCCACCTCAACCTCGTGCGTTCAGAAGAAACGTAACTTTAAATTTACTCTCATCTGCAGTGGCAGTTAAGTTACCTTCGCCTAACTGTTCATAACTCTGCATGCATGAAGCGTGAAGCATTTATCTACTCAACAACCCCATCAGGCTGCATGTCCTCTGGCATTCGTAGCCAGTAAATTAATAACTCGTCACCAATATTTCATTAAACAATTAAGTGACTGCATTTCCCGAGAAACAGCGGAGAATTCACGGTCCAACTGTAGTATTAAAGTTCGGAATTAAACTACGGTACAACTGTAATATCATGCTACAGTTTTATCCAGGTATTAGATATATTTATATTGGTATAATTTATTGATATCCAACGACTAAATACAACTACAACACAGTACCACAATTACACCACTTGTTTCCCCTAAAGTTCGATGGTTTAGTGTGACATGCACGGCTTTTGGTAGTAATCGAAACACGTCTTGCAATTGTTTTGGCTCCATATCCATATCAAGACGTTCAAGCCCAACAAACTCTAAACAAGACTCTTTTAAACTGGCAAATCAACCAAGGTAAAACTTCTATCTATATTTGCAAGCATCCATTTCTACCGGCTCCAGCAAGAAGATATTAATTCTTTCAAGTCACTTCAACAATCATGGGAATGCGGTGGGAAGAAAATTAAATTAAAATGGCATGGGTGATAAGGAATTCCATTATGTCACCAATGAAACATTACAACAAAATTGGCAACAATGTTTGCACCAAATCAAACAGTACAAGTGCCTTGCTCGATTTTGATCTCCAGTTTCATCGTGGCACCATCATCCCAGTAACAATTTTGTGTGGATTTCTTCGTTGTGTCTGAACAAAAATGTAACGCATACGTTGTATTTCCATCTGTTCTATCTTTCAGGTTCTAGTAAACTATTGTGTCTAGAGTCAAAGAGTAAAGCTTCAAAATACTTGACAAATATGTACCAAATATGTGTTTAGAGTCAAGAGTGAGATTTTCTGGTAACCACCATAAATATAAATTCTTGGTACTTCATGGGTCTAAATCATGACTACTATGTTCTGAGCCCTTGGAAAACTGTTCGTCGTGAAAGGGATCATCAGGACAATGTACAGAACTCCACCTAGGAGAGAAATTCCAGCCCATCTGTTCCAGCTCATGGCCAGTTGCTCTCATGCTGGCTTCTTCTTTTAACTTGATGAAGAACATGGATGACCAGTAATCTTTTGCCAAGTTCTTCATGATAATAAAGAAAAACATTAAACTTTAGAGATAAATTTGATGTGCGAATCCATAATAAAAGTAAAACTTAGTAAACAACTGACCATTTTCACCAGCTGCATTAGCTCATTTATGGCGTTATTAAAGAGATCAGGGTGTGCCAGATTGGAAGTAGTTAAAATTTCTTGCCGGGTTCGATGAGATATATTCACCTCCATTGAAGCACCTGTGGCATGAAAAATTGAGCGATATATCAGACTTCCCCCACCAAAAAAAGGGTAGAAGAAAAATGAAAAGTATCCTGAAGGTAAACAAGATATATGGGAACTGCTCAGCACCAAGAAGCAAAACGAACCAAATCATTATAGCCCCGAACATTAGGTTAGAGCACAAAAATCTATAGCAGACCATAAAGCATGAATTCACTCATACCAAAGAGGATCCTCAACAGTTACATTTATCGCTCAGAGACTTGAGAAGGTATCACCTTGTTCTTCGCAATGAGAACTAAGACTGAAGGTAATGCATAAGAAGTAATTGATTAATGTTCAGCTCAAACCTCCAGAAAATAAGTCACAAACCTGCAACAATGTACTTCTCAATAATATGCCGTGCCATGTAAATCCTTCTGACGTGGTCGTCTACTGTAATTTTTCCATGTTCATGCACTTCCTCAAAGAAATGAACACTCTCTCCTGCCAAACAACTAAAATCAAGAGGAAAACAGAGACACCCAAATCAAATACCGAACTAGTGTACTTATCATTATCTCCAGTTGTTTCTAAACCAAAGTGAGCCTGGAGAAATTTTGCCAAAAAAGTAAATCACAATATATGAAGCTGGAAGATATCATCAGCCCTCTACGTTGTATATAGTATCACTAAATAAAATTTCCTAAAAAGAATTTTGCAGAAAATAAATTCCAAAGTGGTGGAGCTTGGAAAGGAATAGAATACCTGTCAGCAAATGCCATAAAGGACTCCCTGAACTTCTTGTTGAGAAGAAGCTTATCCAGTGGTTCGTTAGGATCTATGATAGGAGTAGGTTCTCTTCGCAATAGCAGTCCACTATCAGGTATTCCCAGAGCCTGACCCATTGTTTCAAACTCTTTAGGTTCCCTTTTCCTTAAGCTGATTTGCGAAAGTAGAGGCTCTGAACTTGATATAGAGAAAAAAACCAGTACAAGAATGCCTCCCTGCAGAAAACCTGAAAATTATAAGCAAAACTACAGATATGCCGGAACGCTAGAATTTTCAATGACTGCAGGTGCTTTACAGATGCAAAGAACAAATCTATTACAAATCATACCATAACTAACAGCAGGAACCTGGATGCAACTTGAAGCCATGAGATATCATCATGAATTTCATTCAAAAGGTAGGCAAAAACCCATAAACCTGAAAGCACAAGAGGGCACAAGTTAATAAAGGCATGCCAACAAGAAGACATAGCGGGTTAAAATAATATTAATCACTGTCAACAAGCTTGCATCGATAACATGCTAGTATCAATTATCTGTGTTGGCTAATTATCATAATTCACATGTAAATACTTTCCCTACAACCAGAGATAATACCTCAAAAAATGCGTTTGATAACCAGAGAAAATTTGTCAAAACCTATAACTATATAAGTAAGGCCAACTATTAAAGACTGTTAAAATTTTCATTCCACAACCACTTGATTGATTTGGACAGATGTGCTTGCCAGATGACTTAAGATTTAAAAAGCATGAGATCATCATCTGACAAAAGCAACAAATCAAACGCAAAAGTTTAAAAAGTAAAAAAAAATGAAAACCAATTACTCAGCACTGTATAAAACCTAGAAGAAAGTGTACCAATAGATGAGGCTGAAACTATTATTCCCTGCCAGAGGTCCCTTAGTTCATCAAACCTAAACTCTATATGCCGAATTGCTGCCATGAATCCAACCAAAGAGGCAACATATACTACATGGAGGAACAAGAATGGAACGATCCAATGGACTCTCATGTGGCACCGATCGTTGAGAGGCCTCATCACTTGGAAAACTACAGAATAAATAATCCTTACTGTTAGGTACAAGAAATTATAATGGAGATAAAGAAAATGGCATCATCAACAATAAGTTCAAAAACTAAAAACAGGCTTTTGACTAAAACAATTAAAATTATCCACTCATACAAGCCAGGAAGAATTCAAAATACAGTATATGACCTATTGATACATTATAGTGCAGTCACAAGAATATGAGTCACTGTGTCATTAAGGTTGGACCAGAAAACATAGAGAAATTAATAGATGGTCAAAGGATTTTGAAAAAGGATTAAGACCTTTATTAAACATTCTCAGTAGAGGGAGACTAAGGTGGATATACATGCTGAAAAACAATCCAACAATAGACAGCCAATGCCTACACTAGGAAAATAAAACGGGAAAGGTGAGAAATAGAAAAAAGATCTAGGGTCTTGGAACTTATTGATATGATTAAAAAAACTATTCAAGAAGCAACATTTGCATAAGTCTTGGAGTCCTTAATTTCAGAACATGATTACAGATTACTTTGGCACCATAGTATGAATGTAAAATGCAAGGCTTGATATCAGAAATAAATGAGAGAAAGAGAGAGAAACATGAAAAATGGCATACCATTGCTAAGGTTTAGTTCAGTAATGATATGCTTAGAGGGAACAAAAACAGTGAATAAGAACAAAGGAAGCAAATATAGTTGAAACATAAACCAGCAAACAGAGTGAAGGAAGAAAAAAAATATCATAAACTCATTTGGAAAATTACTGCTCACAGCCTTGATTAATCTCATTGAAGAAGTACAATAAGTCCACCATGGAAATTTGGACATAGGAGAAACTAAATGAAACTATTCAAAGATTCTTACATGTAGCAGCAATAAGCCATGGCATGAGAACTAGGGGTAGAAAAACATATGATCTGATAGGTGGTAAATGCTTCCTGAAATATCAAAAGCAAATAAATTTAGCAAGAACACTTAAGATAGTGTCAAAACTGCAGGTAATGAAATCTGAATTGTCGTTAAGAAACACTTTAGGAAAAAGGTTTTAAAAAAATTGATATTTCTTCAGTTGCATGTGTGAGAATGAAATGTGCATGTAGCCTGCAGCAAAGCTGCATTAATTGAAAAGAAATGAATCCCTCTAAGTGCTTGAGGCTGCTTCATTCATTGTCAAAAAAAGTCTCACTGTCAGCAAACTGACAACATGCAATTTGTGCAAAGGTTAAACCCACCGGCTCTCATCATCATCTTGTCAAAAACAAAATTAACTCTTAAAATTTTTTTTCATCTTTTTAGCTTTTACAAGAGAATTATGCACAAGTGATCTCTCCAATGTGCATGTATGCCTGTCTTAAAGCTGGTATACATTTATGCGGGGCTATCTAGCAGCCAAATGGCTAGATTAATTAGGCGAGGTCACTAACTGAAGAAATGGTTCATTCATCAGTACAAAACAACTTAAATTTCTTGACTTTGAAACAAGGCTATTTACCTGACAAAAATGTAATAAAGTTGGAAGGCCTGTGCTGTGCGACAGCTCATCAGCAAACCAAATCCTAAAGGACCTTCAATCCAGACTGAAAGCAAAAGATACCACATCTTCACTTACAACACAATCAAGTTTCACATTGAAAGAGACCGCTGACAGAATAAAATACAACAAGAAATGTTCTAGCAACAACAACAACAGTAGCAGCAAAGCACCTCCCCAGACGTAGCAAGACTGCCACCAACGCCTCCTTTGAAATTTCAAGAAATTGTCGGCCATCTGCATAACGAGAACAATTCCAATAAATAAAAAACAAATATTGTTAAATTGCCCATAACACAGATTTTAATAAACAGGGACATAAAAGAAACATGAGAAGCTTAGCCCACCACTAAAGATAACAGAAGGTTAAAGCTGGCAAAGACTTGAATCACCGGAATCCAAAAGCCACTGCCTTTGGTACGAGGAATCTTGTGAACGACAAAGGGTAATATGAACCTTGCTAGAAGCCTTGAAAAGGAACAAAACCAATCAATAAAAAGAACCCAAAACAGAAGTTAAAAAAAAAAAAAAACCGAACTATCAAATAAAATATTGCCCAATTGAAATGGGGAATCACTGGTAAAAAATTGAGACTTGTCGTAATCAGACACAGAGCCACTATTATTAAACTTTAAAACATTAATACTAAAAATCCAACTGCTAAAAAGAAAAGGCGAAATGATGAGTAAAGATTGAAAGAAGAAGAAGAAGAAGAAAAACTTACAGAATGAAGAAGAGGGAAGCGATGGCGAGGGCTATGTAATCGGTGGGGCAGCCTCCTTTGACAGCACAGCCTGAGCCTGCCATGATCTTGCATTTGTTTTCTGCTTTGTACGTTTGGACTATCGGTTAGCTGATTAATCTAAATCTCTGTATTTCTTTGTTTGTAATCTCTGAGTTAACAAAAGACTTCATGTGGGTGGTTTGTTTGTCTGGTCGTTTTGCGGCTCGTTAGAAATTAGAACTTCCTCCCGACGGACGATGTCTCCTTTTCCCACGTGACGGTTGACTGGATAAAGTTTGTAAGAAGTTTGGTGGTGGGTCACTTGAGCTCATAAACTGGACACGTGGAGGCCTAGTCTGAGAGTGATTACTATGACTTGAGTTGCAAATGGTCCGAATGTAGACACACACGTGCTCGTACTTGTTTCTTAATTTAAATTAAGAGATAAAATTATGACAAAATTGTTGAGCCCAGCCCAAATTTCCTTCCCTTAGAAAACTTACATCCACAAAGTCAATATCTTGATCAGCAAGTTACCTTACATTACATAAAACAGCAAAATAAAAGTGGCAAAGCTTACCTTACAAATAATGTAACAAACAACCAATAAATATAGATCATTGATTTTGATATTTCCTAAATCCAATGGATAAAAATAATTTTAACCTAAAACGAAGTACGGGTGTAATTGTTTTTTATAGAAAATTTCATTTCTAATTATATATTTACTTATTTTTTCAAATAAGCCCTCATTAATTTTTTATAATTAATGGTTTTCTCATCCATCTCTTCTGTAATTATTTTTAAAACTTTATAAAGTTTTTACTATATTTTTATAAAAATTTAAATTATTATTATTATACTCATAGAAATCACAAATTCTCAATAAATTTTTTGTACCTACATTTATAATTTATTTTCTCTCTTGAGACGTAGACTAGGTTTATCTTCTAACAAACACATAGACATTCAATCTATTTTTCATCCTAAATACATACTATTAATGATGTCGCAAACATTTTTTAATCTAAATTTAGTATCTTGAATTATAAGAGATATTATATGCGATATATATCTTATAAATTTAATAAATTATTAAAAAGATGTTACAGTGAATAAATTACCAAAACTTTTAACGAAAAATTTCAACCATTTGATCTGATCGATGATTCAAACATGTGAAGAAATAATCAATTAAATTAAATGTTACTGTATTTATTAAATAAATTAGAAAGCTCAAATTAATCTATAAATGATATAGAAAGGGTAAACAAAATATTAGAAATTAATAATTTCAATGAAGGAAATATAAAATAAATTAATAAGTTAAGAGATCAACTAAGTAAAGAATTTAATAAAATTAAACAATTCATAAAAGGCTTCAATATTGATTATCATGATATATTAAAATAAGAGACCATTAATATAATCAATAAATACTCAATAGATATAAAATTAAACAAGTTAGAGATTCAATTAAATAAAATAAAAAAAAGTTGAGTAATTTAGTATTAAATTTGCTATAAATATAAATGGGGAACTTACAAAAAAAATTAAAAGACTAACGGTTCTATTACCTGGCTGCAGTTTGGGGGTGTAAAGTAAAACTATAAAAATTATTAACCTTTTCAATAATTATTATCTTTTCTAAGGGTTTAAAAATTTTTAGCTGTAACATACAGCTAATGTAACGGAAGCTTTGCCAATAAAAGTAACACTACTTACACTAGAAGGAAGGGTGGATATTGATCCAATTCTGCCACCTTTTTGGCACATGACCTGACTTACACTACGATAGGAGGATACCATGCTATAACGTAACCTTATAGGCAATAGAAAAGTGGCTACTAAATAAAATTCTGAACCAAGAAGGATAACCTAGCTAAATCAAATTAATAGGAAAGCAATGCGTAGATCCTCCATCATAAAACAGGGAAAAGCAAATTGTTTCCATTATATTATCACTCACCAAATTAAGATGCACGCCGTATATACGTTAATGCTAGCCGATATCCCCTCATCTTTGCCTTCTGGTAAGCGTAGTCGTTGCATACACCATCATGATGATCGGAAAACCACTATAAACAACAAGGAGAAGAAACGCAAGACCACAAGTACTGGCTGCAGCAGTGATGGTGTCGCTGATCGCGCGGCCTTGCTCAAACTCAGATTTTCTGATACTATTTTGAAAGCCCAAAACTACGTTCACGATCACGCTCATGGAGTGAACCAGAAGTTGCAAGGAGGAGAGGAACGGCGATCTGATCAAGATCATGAAGATGAAAACGAAGCGGCAGCGGCTAGGAGAAGGAGCGTTCAACTTGATGCCCAAAGAAAAGCTGCTCGGTTGCAACTTGAGAATATGGAGAAGCATGCCACTTTTCAGGTTCAAGATAACTTGACGACTTTTAAGCAACTTGAAAACCTTGCTGGTTGCTCCTTCAGTTTTGTGATTGTTCCAAAAATAACTGAAGATGGCGATGCTAGCAAAGTGACAAGCTGTGCCGTCAAAGGAAAACGATTCTGGAATCCCCTGGAGAAGATTGGACTAACTATCAAAGGTGATCAAGAACTGGAAGGAGAGCTTCTGGCCAAGAAGATGCAAAAGAAGACACGTCATCATCGTACTAGAACGAGGAGGCTTCAACTTGAATCCCAAAGACAAGCTGCTCGTTTGGAACTGCACAAGATTGAAAGCAACGTTGTTATCCAAGACAACTTCAAGAGTTTCAAACAGTTACAAGATCTTGCTGGGTGTTGCTTGAGCTTTATGATTGATCCCAGTTTAGATGACAATGATGCTGCTAAAGTGACGATGGGTGCTTTTCGAGGAACCCGATTCTGGAATCCCCTGGAGAAGATCGGTTTACACCTCAAATACTGATGTTTATTATTATTATTTTTGAAAACTATCAAAGATTGATGTATGTACGTAACTTTTCTTTCTAATCGCACGGAGTTGAGTTAAAATGTATGTAGTTTTTCTTTCTTACCGTACATTGTGACGAATTACCAATCATGAGAAATGATTGAATTCTTTAGTTGCATATTGGATTGATTATGTGCCCTTTTTGGATGGACTCCCGTTTTGGTTACACGGAGATTGATAAACTTTTTAACTGTGATACCAATGAACAAGCAATTACAAAAAATTATGCGCATTCATTCAAACTTCCAAATTGAAATTTGATTCCTCATTGATAGCTCCTGCTGTAAATAGAAAGGTTCACAGATCAACGAGAAAACAAACTGTTTGCAGAAGGGTTAAAGAAAGGGTATATTATTTGCTCATATTAGACTTTTTTTTTCCCCTGGTTTTAAGCATCAAATCTGATACAAGAAGATATCAGGTAAACAAATATCATGACTGTACATTCAACAGTTCCAACATAATTCCATGACGGAGACTAACTATAGGATATGGTAAACAAAAATATGTAAATGAATGGGATAGTTTTTGTGGTGATCTTAATTAAAATGTCAAACTTTGGAAAAGAGGAAAAAGAAAATCCATTAAATTAAAGAAGATGAATGGCAGACTGCAAACGAGAGTACTTTCGACCAATGCACAAGTGTAGAACACCAACACTGCCCCTGCATTTGTTTTCTTCGTACCCGTTTGGGACTATCAATTAACTGATTAATCTAAATCTTTATATTTGTTTGTAATCTCGGGAGTTAATTAAAGATTTTATTGAGTTTGACTGTTCTAGAAAGGGTAATTTTCACTGACCTCCCCTCAACTATCTCCCATCCACACATAGATGGATCTTATATTTAAATTAACATGACTGATAAGTGTGATAACAATTGTGGGAGAATATGCTAATATTCTTTAGTAATAATTATAAAAAAAATAAATTAAAAAATCAAAATTTAGTACCTATATTAGAAAAAAATGATGTTTGTTTGAGGTACAATATGTCAAAATCAAACATGAAGCAATATAAATATAGTCAAAAAAAAAGTTTTTTCTTAATGACATAAGTTATATAATATCAAAGAATATATTCTTTTGTATTTCATATATGCATTAAATTAAGTTTTAATTACATGATGTCTTTAATAAGTTCACAAAATAATAAGAAAAAAGAAGTACAAGAAAAAGGTGGAGAAAAAAAATGATTTGATACCTCTTCTGTTAATTAAATATTGAAATAACTTTCTAAATTTACTTCAAATTTAAATCCGTTTGACAATACCTCCATTTCATCAAAAATTTAACTAATTTTCAAAATTTTCTTTAGACTTTTTAAATACACCTACATTTCATCAAATATTAAAGTACATTTTTCAGAATTTGCATCAAGTGCAAAGTTATTTGAAAGAATTTACATTTCATGAAAAAAACAATTATTTTTTCATAATATGCTTCAAACTAAAGGCCATTTGAAAGCACATACATTTAACCATATATTGAAGCCAACTTCGAAGAATTTTGAAATTATTCTTGATGGTGAGTCAAACAAACTATGTATGCATAGACCAGCTTACCATTTTACCATGCCTACTCATTAGATTAGGAGTAGGATTTGGATTTAGTCAAATCATTAAGGAAAAAAAAATTAAGGAAATTTATGCTATAGTGCAGGAGAGAATTCTCAGTCCTCAGAAAGTAACACTAAGGGATTAAAGAATCTGGAAAAATAAATGTCTCTTGCTTTCTATTACAGATTTTTAAAGTCATTTTCTAACATTTACGGTAAATTCGATTGATGGTATTACGCATATGGTATATTGTCTACTTTGATGATTTTGATGTGTAGCGCCACAAAATTCCTCCAACCAAATTATTCAAAGCATGAGAAGCCATTGGCACGACAATGCTCTTGGATACAATTGTCGCGTAGCCATATGCGAAGCCAACAAACGTTGCCCTGAAAGAGGTAAACGAAGATCATGACTGCAAATGAATGGGATAGTTTAATTTTGGTGATTTTAAATTGTCAAACTTTGTTTGGAGAATCCATTAAATTAAAGAAGATGAGTACCAGACAGCAAAGGAGTACTTTCGACCACTGCCCAAGTGTAGAGCACCAAATACGGTTGCAACTGCCAAGACACTCCTCCAATCCATTCCAAAAAGTGGTAGCAGTGCACCACGGAAGAGGAGTTCCTGCTCAGCCCAAAATCCCATACAGCATTGGCACTATTAGCTGAATGTAGAAACAAGTATGGGAACCAAAACTGTAAAGGTAATTTACACAGCTCACGTACCTCACTAATACCAGGCAAAAAAGCAACAACTAAGTAATCCAAAGGTTCAAGAGAAGTAAGTACCTGCATTTGAAAACAGCATATCAGTTGAGTTCAATAAAGATTTGTGCATTCTTCCATTGGGATAACCAGTATGGGCTGTGTGTCAAGTAAACACAAACTCTTGGTAATAATAAAATGTGTATCGCCATTAATAGAGATGATAAATGACTGACAAATGACTTGTGGCAAGTTCGATTATGTTTCTCTTTTTTTTTTTTTTCTCTCTTGGTGGGTTGGGGGGTGAAGGAATGAGTTGAGCTACCTGTTGATTGGCTGCTTCACTAGACTCGGCAAAATCCGGCCATGTCTTCAATAATAGATATCGGCACGATGATACGAGTACAACTAATCCTGTTATCAACTCAAGATGCCATAGCTCAAAATCAACTGTACACACAGGGAAAATAAAGACTCTTCAGAGCAATGGAACAGCTAAATCCAGTCAACAACAGAAGAGCTGACAAATACTTGAATAAAAAACATTCAAAAGATGATTCCACAGCCAAAACAAATTTCTAAAACTTCATAGATACAGAATATGAAAATAACGAAATGAAATTTTATTTCATTTATTATTATTATTTTTTTTTGGTACACAGAAATTGACTCTTTAAATATTTATTTCTGTACATAAAAATGTGGAATATGTCCTTTTAATCAAGGTTAATAAAAATAAACTTTCAGACCACCAATTAGCGTAAGAGGACGAACATGAAACTTATACATGATACTTCCGTAGAGCCGTCAAGAAATGGCAGTCCTTCCAAAGAGGCAACATGAGATCCCTATAAATTACAAATATGGGATAACATTTAAAATGCAGAACATTGATAAAATTAAGCCATGCATAAATTCAACCCACAAATTTCTCTTTTTCTCTCTTAAGGAAAGGACAAACCTGTCGGATTATTACACCCAAAGCAGTTATCAACCCACATGTGACTGTGCAAGCTTGGAGGACATTACTTCTGGAAGGAATAGTTACTAATGTCTGTGAGGCGAAATTATCATCAGAAGACTCCTTACTTTCATCTTTAACATAATCATCTTCAGTGCCGGACCTATCTGCCCCCACCTTGCCTTTTTCAGCCAAACGCAATTGCCTATCTCTTTTGAGTTTCTTCTCCGACTTCTTACTTGCAAAAGTCCTCATCCGAAATTTTAAAGCCTTCAAAAATAGAAATTCCAATCTCCAATCAATGAACTAGAATTTGGTCGGTGCCATTAGCTTTGAGGTTAAACTAAAAACAAGATGAGAAATCTCACGTTATGTGATTTTCCAGCGTTATGAAGGCCAATAAACTTTGCACCTAATAAACAAAATGTATCAAAATTTTGAACAAACAAACCGAGAAGCAAGACTACACAATATGAAGAAAAATAACATACAATAATTCAAACATACTCATCGAGGCAGAATCTGGACAAAGTGGGTGGCGGTTAGAAGCACGGTATGTTATGGTGCTGCAATGGTTTATAGCCAGTGATCCCATAATTGATATTAGCCTCCAACACCGAATGGATGCACTTTCATCTGCTGAATCCCAGTTCTTTTATCCATCGTAAAATGATTTAAAAGAAAAATGAAAAGAATGAGGACAATAGAGTAGAGAGAATCTGTACCTTTTGGTTTAAAGCAGCTTTTGGTTATTTTTTGAATGCTAGGACAGGAAAATCATCCCCAGGAGTGAAGAATAAGGCTGGAAAAATAAACCAGAAACCAATAACTGAAATGTGTGTGTGTGTGTACAGTGTATATCTCCTTGCTTTTGCTTTACAGTTACCCGTTATCTTTTCAAACTTCACCGCTTTCTGACACGTGGATGATTGAAGGGTAGTTTTGGACATTTAGCTATCTAAGGTCCATAACGTTAAGGTCTTGCCGAAGTAATTCTTCTTCAGTTCTATAATAATTTCCTTCAAAACCTCATTTCACCAATCACAGAGGTCAACGCAACACCTTGCTTATGGATGATACTGTTAATAAGTTGCATACTTCACCAGGGACGACAGGTAAATAATATAGAAGATTTTTGAAACAAAACTTACGAGGAAAAAGTTGTTTCTTTACATCCATAAGTATATCATGCACTATAAAGTACAACCTAATGCTGAATATTCCAATCGGAAACAGAAAAAGGAAAAAGAAAAGGATAAATACAAATTATTGTAACAAGCTTTGAGCTTGGTTTCTTTGCAACCCTAAAATGCGATTGCAAAGAATGAATGGTATGAATATTCTTAGGCGCCTGCAACACTACAGATTTAAAACAGTTAGAAAGAAGCGTACAAAGAAAAATGACAACACTACAATTATCTATGATACAAATTTCAATTGCTGAAGAGAAAATGCTGTGGGTCTGGTCCAGATGGGAGCAGCCGTTGACGATGATGATGATCACAGACTTCATTACAAAATGGTTCCCAGTAGCCAAATATGCAATAAAAGGCTGTAGGCAATAAGACCTAGTCTTGTTCCCGGTTGACTCATCAAAAGTCGACCACCAGATACCCTGTACATATTAAGGGCAACTCAGTTAAGACAGACAATATTCACTAGCAGTCGGATATTGTTCAAAACTGAATCTAGAAGAGAACAGCGTAATATTAGGGAAAAAAAAAATACAGAAATAGCTATAATATCTTCGTCTGAAAGTTTTAAATATAATTAGAGCCTTACCAAATTCCGTCTATCCGGTCTGCAACCATCTTTCCTTGTCTTGGAATTAGACCCAATGTGTTAAGAGACTTGAATACATGGCCTGCAGGAAAGAGATACAAAAATGCCAAAAGAAATGTATAAACTGTCTGACCTTTAAGACAATATCCAGGGAAATCTGAGAATGCTATGATGCATACCTTTGTCCTCGTCAGTTTCCTCGCTGTTAATCAGACGAGCAGACTCAGAATCAATATTGATTGTAAGATGGTCAGTGGAACCCTTCCGCATAGTTCTTGTGTGAGCAGCGGAGGGAACAGGAGAGATTGTTTTCTGCCCAAGTGCTCCCTGCATCTAGAAGAATGGCAATTTATACTGTTAATCTAATGCCAAACTAGTGCTTTGTTATTTAAATCCAGCAGGTAGCAAGCCATTTATAAAATAAGATATTGAGAACAAAGTCGTCATACAAATAAAGCACAAACCAGACCTTGAAGTCTAAGCTTACAGATGCCAATACACTAAAATTGCTGCAATTTTAAACTCTATCCAACATTGAGCCAATAAAACATGTATCACACACTTCGAACAAGAATTCTTACCACATCTTCAACTTCAGATATTTCTGACCCAGTGGGCAGTGAAGATGCTTCAAAGATGCTCCTTTCCTGGACTATCTCTGGCTGATCTCTCCTGCCATGAAGTGATTCTTCAAGTAAATCTACCTTTGTTGTCAAGTCATCAACAACTTTTTGGCTCTCAAGCAACTCGTTACCAAGTTCTTGGACTTTGGATTTTGAATTTTCAGCGTCTGAACGCAGGGTCATAATCTGCTTCTCTAGTACTGCTAAGAGCCCCTTTGATCCAGAAGACTTTTGGTTGACAACAAATTCATTACTTTCCAGCATATTAACAATTTTTTCCAAACCAAATGTGAACTCAGCAAACTCTATTTTCATCTTTTCTAAGTCTGGCTTATTTCTAATGTGTGTTTCAACTTCTCCCTTCAGATGTTCAATTTCAGCAGTTTGAGTTGATAGGATTGACTGCAGTTCTTGTTTCTCATGCTCTAATAAATCTATTTGATGTGGCAACTTAGTTGCGCTATTGATAATTGAAAATAGTTTCTTCACAATAGCTGAACTTTCAGCTTCCTCATCTCCAGCTAACTCTGCATAAGGGATTTCAATCCCAGATATTTTGTCAACAAGTTTTCTTATCTGCAAAGGTGACAGGAAAAGGCCTTCTGCCTCTGCAACAATACCGCATTAACTTTAACTTATCAGAGGACTAATAAATGAGAAAAAGTGAAATAGACTGCACAACAAACTGCCAAAAAAAAAAAAAAGGGAGGGAGAGAGAGAGAGAGAGAAATTATTCACCTTGTTCTTTCCTTGACAATCTATCATATAACAATGAAATTTCTGCTTCATTTTCCTTCAACTTTTCCTCTTTGGCTTCGAGATCCTCTACTTTCAGCCTCAGCTCTTTACAAGAGTGTTCTAACGCATCTACATCACTCTCCAACTTGGAAACCTTATTTTGGTGTAGATCCCTTTCATCTTTAACTTTTTCATATGCTGTTGTTAGGTCTTGCAGTTTCTTCTGCAAATCTTGAATTGTAGAGGCTGCGACAGTACTAGTCATCTCAAATAATTTAGCAAGAGGCTGAACTTTCCTTGCAGAAAATAACAAATTTTCTGCTGCCTCATGGTATCGGTTGCCATGCAGGCTTTTCTGATGATCTGTTGTATCATCTCCATCAACTTTGCTCTCTGGCTGAGAAAAACCACGGTTCAAATTTTCAAGCTCCGGAACAGAGTTCAGTTCTAGTAGATTATTCTTGACTTCAAACTGCAGTTCCCTTGTAGCATCAATACAAGCAGACAATAAAACTGTAGCATCATTTTGTAACATCACCATAGCTTCCTCATGCTCCTGTTTACACCCCTCCAAGTTCTTAACTTTTCCTCTTAAAGAATCCATGCACTGAGTCATTCTTACAACTTCATCCCTTGTTGTCTGCAGTTTTCTCAATAGAGCAGCAATAAACTCATCGATAGAAACAGAGAAATGTTCGAATGTGTCCGTAAGGATTTTGGTTTTCATCTGGAAATCTTCAGCAGTCTTTCTAAAACATGAAGTTATATCATCGGCATCTAATACTGTCACCTCATTATCATCCATCTCAATGTTGTCAATGTCATCTATGAAGGATTTAGTCACATCTGAATTTCCCTGGAACAAGTTAAAAAGTTAAATAAAGCTAAAAATAGGAAACTGTCAACAAATTAAGCCAAACATAAAAATGAATAAATGTGTCCACATGTCATTATGCACATGTTAGAGAAAGAGACAACAGAACAGAGAACTTGAAAAATGTAAAGCTTAGACAATGTAAAGCTTGAAAAATGTTAGAGACAACCCTTGATGGCTGGGTCGGGGGGGTGTTTGGAAGAGGCTCATATTACCTCAGTAACGGCTGAACCCTTGCCAACAACACCAATTCTTATATCTTCAACAATGAGTTCCATATTTTGCAAGCCCTCAATTTTCCGCTCAAAGCACGATTTCACTGCAGATAACAACCTCTCATCTTTCATATGCATTTGCAGATCATTAAGATGTCCAATAAGCTCAACCGACCTGCTCTCTAAGCTGCCAATTGTTCCAGCCAGCTCATCCCTGCATGCATTCAACTTGGAATTAAGTGCTGATACCTCCTGGTCAGAAATTCTTTTTTCACCTTCAAGGACAGAAATATCATTCTTTGCCTTCAACAGTGCATCTTCCATAGATTTTATAGTTGTATGCGCATCTGCCAGCTTAACAACCTGGGAGCCTGCCTCATCTTTCAGCATCTGCAGCTCATTCTCCAATGTGGTTTTGCCAACTTGTAAAACATTATTTTGTTCAGTCAGCACTGCTACATTGGCTTCGACCTGGGATAGGGCATCTTCAAGAGACTTTATTGTTGTATAAGCCTCTGTTAGTTTGCTGGTCTGAGAAACAAATTCCTCTCTTACTTGCTCTAGTTCTAACACTGCCGCAGCTCCGCTAGCCTGAGCCTCTTGTTTATTTTGTTCAGTCAGCATTGCTACATTGGCTTCTACCTGGGCCAGGGAATCTTCAAGAGACTTTATTGTTTTATATGCCTCCGTTAGTTTACTGGTCTGAGAAGCAAATTCCTCTCTTACTTGCTCTAGTTCTACTACTGCAGCAGCTCCGCTAGCTTGAGCCTCCTCTTTCTCACAGATTAGCACCGACATATTATTCTTTGCCACTGACATCTCATCTTCAAGTGACTTCCTGCTTGCACAAGCTTCTGCAAACTTGCTAGTTTGGATATGAGCTTCCTCTATTGCTTTCTCCAACTCTTCTTCAACATTTTTCTTGCCAACTTCTACTTGCCTCTTTTCGTCAGCAAGCTGAGTAATCTTATCCTCCGCAACTGACAGAGCATCCTCCAGTGACTTCATAGTTGATTGGGTTTCTGCTAACTCGCTAGCCAATGCACTGGCTTCCTGTTTTACATTTCCCAGCTCTTGCTCCAATTGTGTCTTGGTATCATGGCATTCATTGATGTAACTTGCAATCCAATTGACCTTTTCTAATGGCTCTTTGAAGACTGAATTAGCAGGAAGAATGATGCAATCAACAGTTTTAAGTACTTTCTGAAGCATATTATTGCTCTCCAACAAAAAGTGCTCAAACTGATTCCGCTCATCTTTCATAGCAATGAGATCAGCCTCCATCTTTCGGATGCAATCTAAATCATTTGACAATCTATTGATCTGATCCCTGCACTCAGAAATTGTAGATTCTTGCTCCTGCAAATTGAGCTTCAATTTCTCAATCTCTGAGTTCTTCTCATCTAGTTGAAGTTTCAAGTTCTCTCGATCTTGAAACAATCCCTTGCCTTTCTTAACTGCCATGGATAACTTCTCCCTTAGCAAAGCAGATTTCTCCTCTGATCGTTCAAGATCTTTCTGCTGGGATTCCTTTTCCTCCTTCAGTGCACCAAATTCTTCAGATGCCACTCTTAATTTGTTTGATAGATCATTCAACTGTAATCTGACCAGTGCATCTTCCTCAAGTATTTGCTGGCACAGAATCAACTCCTGGTAACTAACATACAAGAGACTTTGCATTGTTTGGAGCATTTCAGAATCAGCGCCAGAAGTATCAGAAGAGACACAAGTTTGTTCTCTTATCTTCCCAATGCATTTAGAAATTATTGTGGTCGGATCAGAAGAAGTCTGAGAGGCAACATCTTGGTCTTCCATTGATGTTCCGGATTCCTTTAGTAAAACCCTCACCATATGATCTTTCTCCAATGAGATTTTGTTGGCCTTTTCAACAATTTCTTCATATTTGCATAGTAGGTCATTCAACTCCTTTTGAATATAATCTTTCTCTTGTAATTCAGCAGACAGTGAAGCGCTTAAGCGGTCTATTTCATTACGTGCAGCTTCCTTCGTTCTATTAAGTTGATCTAGCAAAACATTTGCTTCATCTTTGGCCTGATAAAATGATTCCTTAAGCCAAGCCAAACGAGATTCCAGATCAGAAAATGAACCAGTTTCAGGCACATCAACAGCATCTTTCAATTTGTACAAGTCCAGAGAAATTCCCTTCAGTTCATGTCTCTCACTCACAAGCCATTTGATTCTCTCCACCATATCCAATGATTGAAGTTCCTCAGGTATATCAATCTGAGCGAGGACTTCTTCAGATTTTTCAAGCATCAAATTACTCTGCTGGAGTGTTTCTTGCAATGATGCAACCAAATTTTCAGTTTTGATGAACTCTTCTTTGCTTAATTCAGTAGCCTGTAGGGCACTGGATTTTTCTTGCAATTCAGCTAGGCATTTCTCAAGCTCAATTGTTTTATCAGCCAAAGACTGCTTCAGTGAGTCCCGCTGCTGAACCAATGCCTTCCCTTTTGTCACAGCTAAGCTAAGCTTTTCTTTGGTACCAGTACACTTCATCTTCTCATGCTCAAGATCTGTCTTCGTTTTGGAAAGTTCTGCATTCACTGCCTCAACCATTTCCCTTTCTTTCTCAGCTTGTTCAACTAATTTTCTATTTTCATTTTCTAAATGGCTTAGATTTTCAACCGATTCCTCTTCCCTTCTTTTGAGATTGAGTAACTCATCACGGGCAGCAGCAAAGACAGTCTCAAACTGCTCTTGCACTCTAAGTTCAGGGTCAGGCTTCGACAAACACTGGCCCAGTTGATAAATTTCATAAAGCATCTGATTATACTTTTCAATCAACATATATGTGCTTTGCTCAACATGAGATATTTTCCCACTAATCGAACTATCCATCAACTCCCCCTGATAAACTACCATTGCAAGATAAGACAACATCCTATCTGCAACAACCTCAACATACTGGTCTTTTTCAATCTGAGCCTCAGACGTTATACCTGCAGCTGAATTCAAATAAGCAGCAGCTACATCATGCGATACCAAAATTTCAGCAACTTTTGCATTAAGATGCTCAATCTCTCGATCCTTCTTATATAGAATGGCATTAATTTCCCTAATTGCACTCTCATTCTTTGAACGGTCTTCCAAAGCACTTCTAAGAAACTGTGAGCATTCACTCAGCAATTCATGCAATGGGGCATCACCCACCTGTCTCTTTCCATCACTTTCCCCAAACTCTTTCTCACTAAAACCCTCAGCCAATTCACCATCTTTATTAGTCAAAACCTTAAGCTGATGTCTAAGATTAGCTAGTTCTCTTGCAAAATTCTCTCTTTCCTCCTGCAAACATAACAACACAAATTCAATCATCACTAGAAACCAGTTATCTTATCAACAGAAAAATAATCAACCAATATTAACAGAAATAAGTAACCACACCTTATAATCCTTCTCAATACTATCTCTCTCACGGACTGTCTTTTCCAACAAATTTCGCAGACGTTCCAGCTCATGATTACTTCCAGAGCCAACGTCAGTTTCAACAAGGTGATTCTGATTCTGATTCTCTTTCACACTAACAACAATATTTTCCTCAGAATAGGAAGGCTCAGCTTCGTTACTTGCAACCGACTCTCTATTATCAGCATTTCTGGCATCATCTAAATCGTCTGATGCATCAAGAAACAAATCGTCTTTACTCTCAACCGCTTTCATACCAGCCACATCTCCCTCTTCCTACATTCATTCAATCACATAACAAAAACACATCAACTTGAACAAAAAAAAAAGGTCAAATTAGTAGACTTTATCAATAATAAAACGGATTGATTCAATTCTTACCTGATTAACCGACGATTCGGAATTATCTGGACCGTTTGATTCGTAATTCTCTGACATTTCTATCTATCATAATCTAATTCCTAGTTCTTCAACAAAAATCAGATCTGACTAATGTGTCCAATACGACACCCGCCCTCCCCCCCCAAAAAAAAAACCTACAAAATTTTAGGGATTTTTTAGCGACTGATCTGTTTTCTGTCAGCGAGGTGCGAAGCAGATTAACGTTTCCGCCAGTTTTTTTAAGTTTCTAATTTTTATCGTTTAAGTCTGTTTTCGATTGAGTGCAAAACTAAAAGAATATGTTTTTCATAGGGTTGTGTGACAGTGTCTGGCAAATGAAATCGTTACAACACTACAGTGATTAGTGACCAGCAACTGTGAAAAAACGGCTAAGCGTTTCGCAGCTTTATAGAACAGAAACGTTGTCGTTTGGTGTTCGTTCGGGAAAAGCCCCAGCGAAATTCTGAAACGGTGTTGTATCGCTTTGCAATTGCAATACTGTTAAATGGATGATGAAGCATCCAAAATACGGATATTATCATTCTTTTCACTTAAGTTATTCTAATACATAATGTCAGTATTATAGTTTGATAAAATATTATGAAACATTTTATGATACCATAACTAAATTTACAGTATTGATGCCGTAATGGATGTGGACCGTTAGATTTGAATAAAAAATCTTTACCATTAATTCTAAATAAATAGGTAACCTATTACCTAAATAGCAGGTAATTACTCTTTTTTGTTCAAGTTCCAGGTTACATTTATCAATGTTATGGGTAATTTACAAGTTTTATGAAACTTTTACAAATTAATGTTGATTTACAAATTTTATACAACATTTACAAGTTTTTATTTTATTTACAAATTTTTCTTACAATTTACAACTCTAACATTAATTTACCTAATTTTCCACTAATTTATTAGTTCTATGTCATTTTTCTAAATTTTTATTTTATTTACAAATTCTTCGTACAAATTACAACTTCAGCATTAATTTACTCATTTTTTCATCAATTCATTAGTTTTATGTGTGATTTACACATTTTTTGTTTTATTTCACAATTTACTAGTTCTATGTCATTTTTATAAGTTTTTATTTTGTTTACAAGTTTTTCGTGCAAATTACAATTCTAATATTAATTTACTATTTTTTTATTAATTTACTATTTTTATGTGTGGTTTACATATTTTTTGTTTTATTTCACACTTAATGTGAATTTACTAGTTCTATGTCATTTTTCTAAGTTTTTGTTTTGTTTACAAGTTCTTCGTACAAATTACAATTCCAACATTAATTTACCATTGTTTTCATTAATTTCCTAGTTTTATATGTAGTTTACATATTTTTTGTTTTATTTCCCACTTATTATGAATTTACAAGTTTTATGTCATTTTTCTATGTTTTTGTCTTGTTTACAAGTTTTTCGTGCAAATTACAATTCCAACATTAATTTACTATTTTTTTTATTAATTTACTAGTTTTATGTGTGATTTACACGTTTTATGTGTGATTTACACATTTTTTGTTTTATCTCACAATTAATGTGAATTTACTAGTTCTATGTCATTTTTCTAAGTTTTTGTTTTGTTTACAAGTTATTCTTGCAATTTACAACTCCAAAATTAATTTACCATTTTTTTCATTACTTTACGAGTTTTATGTGTGGTTTACATATTTTATGTTTTATTTCACACTTAATGTGAATTAACTAGTTCTATGTCATTTTACTAAGTTTTTGTTTTGTTTACAAGTTCTTCGTGCAAATTACAATTTCAACATTAATTTACCATTGTTTTCATTAATTTACTAATTTTATGTGTAGTTTACATATTTTTTGTTTTATTTCACACTTAATGTGAATTTACAAGTTTTATGTCATTTTTCTATGTTTTTGTTTTGTTTACATATTTTTCTTACAATTTACAACTCGAACATTAATTTACCATTTTTTCCATTAATTTACTAGTTTTTTGTGTGGTTTACATATTTTATGTTTTATTTCACACTTAATGTGAATTTACTAGTTCTATGTCATTTTTCTAAGTTTTTGTTTTATTTACAAGTTCTTCGTGCAAATTACAATTCGAACATTAATTTACCATTGTTTTCATTAATTTAATAGTTTTATCTGTGGTTTACATATTTTTTGTTTTATTTCACACTTAATGTGAATTTACAAGTTTTATGTCATTTTTCTATGTTTTTGTCTTGTTTACAAGTATTTCTTACAATTTACAACTCGAACATTAATTTACTATTTTTGTTTATTAATTTACTAGTTTTATGTGTGATTTACACATTTTTTGTTTTATTTCACAATTAATGTGAATTTACTAGTTCTATGTCATTTTTATAAGTTTTTGTTTTATTTACAAGTTCTTCTTGCAATTTACAACTCCAAAATTAATTTACCATTTTTTTCATTAATTTACGAGTTTTATGTGTGATTTACATATTTTATGTTTTATTTCACACTTAATGTAAATTTACTAGTTCTATGTCATTTTTCTAAGTTTTTGTTTTGTTTACAAGTTCTTCGTGCAAATTACAATTTGAACATTAATTTACCATTGTTTTCATTAATTTACTAGTTTTATCTGTGGTTTACATATTTTTTGTTTTATTTCACACTTAATGTGAATTTACAAGTTTTATGTCATTTTTCTATGTTTTTGTCTTGTTTATAAGTATTTCTTACAATTTACAACTCGAACATTAATTTACTATTTTTTCTATTAATTTACTAGTTTTATGTGTGATTTACACATTTTTTATTTTATTTCACAATTATGTGAATTTACTAGTTCTATGTTATTTTTATAAGTTTTTGTTTTGTTTACAAGTTCTTCTTGCAATTTACAACTCCAAAATTAATTTACCATTTTTTATTACTTTACGAGTTTTATGTGTGGTTTACATATTTTATGTTTTATTTCACACTTAATGTGAATTTACTAGTTATATGTCATTTTTCTAAGTTTTTGTTTTGTTTACAAGTTTTTCGTGCAAATTACAATTCCAACATTAATTTACCATTGTTTTCATTAATTTACTAATTTTATGTGTGGTTTACATATTTTTTATTTTATTTCACACTTAATGTGAATTTACTAGTTCTATGTTATTTTTCTAAGTTTTTGTTTTGT